>BPLS01032141.1:0-10493 GCA_019656275.1 Rhododendron kiyosumense
CAGGTTTGCAAAGATACTCTCTGAGGAGAAGCGAAACCGTGATATAACATCGCCGCATGGAGTCTCTACAAATTAATCCGCAAAGGACTTGAAACTAATTATTTTTTGAATTTGTTTGTTTGAAATTGTGCAAATTAGGCATGCACCTTTTCACTTTATTTTTCTTTTTTCCATGAATAATGTCCCATTAGGACAATTTGATTTATTTATTTTTATTGTCATAAAACCTCGACAGATTGGAGGGAAATAGCTTGGACATGTAAGCAATAAATCAGCTATATATACTGAATTCCAAATTATTAGTTGAATTTCTGCGTTTGAGATCGTGTAAAATATTGCCCATGCACCTTTCATTTTATTTTTTCCTTTTCTCCTTAAATAATACTCTCTCCGTCCCGATTTGTTTGTCCAATTTCGGATTTCCAACTTATTAAGGGAACCAAATCTAATCTATTGATTTAAAAATTTACATAATATCATCCATGATTTTGAAACTGGAAAGTCAATTTGGGACATGTATAAGTCAAAAAGGGGATAAACAAATCGGGATGGAGAGAGTACTGTCCTATTCGGAAAATCGGGGTTTTTCTTTTTTCTCTTGAACTTCTGCGGTACGATTGTTAGAAATGTGATGACTCTTTATTCTTTTTATGTGATTAAATATCAATGATTATACGAAATGTCGAATTTATAATTAAGTTCGGTCCGTAATTATTCAGGGTAGGAAATTAGATTATTGAGAAGTCAACATAAAAGCATGCATGAAACTATAAAATTTGAGTCACTCAATTAATGCAATCATATTCATAATTCTTACCATCAAACTATTCAAAAAGTATGTTTCTGAAGTGGGTACAACCAATAATTCAGCATGACCTATATATATATACCACTTATGGAATAAATCTAAATCCTACCAGTCAAAGTAGCAACCTTTTTTGAAAAGTACTATCTCCTTGACACGATCTCTAATAAAATATTTTTTTTATCTCTCTCTCCAGTTATTACTTTCAAAAATTTCCATTAGCCCTTGGTCTCCTTTGAAACGTGAGGAAGGGTTTTTATCTTATAGACAAGAGGTGACCCTCGTAGTAATCTAATAAATACTAACATCATATCATCTCATCTGCAAAAAAAAAAAAAAAAAAAGTTGCCTACTACTTTTCAATAGCAGTAATTAGCTTCTCAACCACATCCATCTGGTTGCCTTCATTATTGTGGGATATTGATCCGGTTGGTTTTCTGGGTCTGTCTGGTGATGATCATGAAATAGATCCAGACCAAACTCCCCGGCCCTCTCCTTGTGTGACAAAAGCCTGTAATAACAATCACTGGTTTGTGCTTAATCGGCCGTATGGATATAGCTGGAGGGACTCTGATCGATGCCTAATAAGTCATCTCTACTTGAGAGAGAAGTAGTATATACTATATAGAAGTACAGTATAGAACTTAGATAAGCCACTAAGGCGTACATTTTTAACGTTTATAATATACCTTATATTGATAGACTGCACGCACTCCGTAGTATGCCGAACCAAAAGGCTCGGACTACGCGTTTGGCAAATACTGGGCGAGGCTATATACCGAAGGGGACCCCAGTACCCTTGAAGCCAAAGCTCGGCAATAACCGGAGGTTAGGGAAGGGTCCCACCTCACCTGCCCAATGCCCTGGCCGAGAAGTGCGTTCTCCGGTTTGGCCAAAGTCAAGATTTAGATCAGTGACTTCATCTTTTCCTCCCCACTTCGAGCCATCCGCCCTTAGGCTCGGCTGAAGATGGGGCTCAACCACTTCAATACCACGCTCCACTCCACGCGCTGAAGCAGTTACGCCAAGAGATAATAATTGGCATACATGGGGAGCGCCATCTCACACCAGAAACAGTTACCAGATCTCATCGGTAACGTTACAATGACGTTAGCCAACTCGTGTAAGCCACATGTCCGTACTTGCAGAGCAAGCCAAACAGACTCTATAAATATCAAGTGAAGCAGTCCTAAAGAGGTACACACGCCCGATAATCATTGATTAGAATGGCACTATGAATGATGCATTGAATGCCACGTTGTCGAAAACTATATAATATCACCGAGCAATGCCGGCCATTTGGAAAATCCAGGTGGAGCCAAACTGGCTGCGGAGTTATCATCTTGGGTCGGACCAATGTCGGCCCTGGCCGTACGACATTGCACCCATCATTCCACGGGCTGGGGTCGCGAGTTTTAGGCCTCCACGTCCATACTAACCGTACCCGACATGACCCGGTTCAAAACATGTATGCAGGGATGGAGCTAATTTTTTTTTTTAAATAGAGTCGAATGAATAAAAATAAATTCTACTCATATGGTTGGGGCAAAAATAAATTTTAAAGGGAAATCAAATAAATAAAAATTGAGTAAAAATTATACCAATCTCTCAAAAAAATTAGAAGGTAGCGGAGTTAGCTGCCCCCGATTGACTCTTAATCCCTCCGCCCCTGCATGTATGCGCGAGGTGAATAGTGGGCCTAGCCTAGCCTATTTCGTCTTGCTCAGTTTCCGCGCGCTAAAATTCCCATTTGCTTGATCGAACAGGAACAACTACTTCTTTTTTTTCTCAGCAAACGAAACTTTTTATATTAACTCAAAGAGTACAACGAAGGGAAAACAGGAGATAGAAAACACTGACTAGCCCATCCAACAGAAAGTTGGACAGCCCCTGCACCTCACCAAGAACTACAATTTGAGCTTACGAATCCCATCAAGAAACAACTTAAACTCTTCCACCGAATAAACCTTAATGTCGAACTTGGACTTCATCCACATTGCGACTCTCGTTTTCACCAAGTCACCTACTACCTCAACGTTCAAGGTCGCATTGTTAAACACGAGGCCATTCCGGGTGAGCCACAAGGACCAAAGTGTGGCGAAGAAAGAAGCTTCCCATATATTTTTCTCCAAATTCCTAAATCCATTGTCAAACCACCATAGAGCCAACTCTGACAACGAATTGGGACAAACCCACGAGACATGCCACCAATCCATAATTAGAGACCAAACATTCCAAGAGAAAATACAGTGCAAGAAAAGATGATCCGAAGTTTCTAATTGCAAGGAGCACAAAGGGCAGAGAGCCGATTGGCCCTCTTGAATGATATTCCTGTTGACTAGCACCGATCTCGTTGGAACCCTATACTGAATTGCCATCCACGAAAAGATTTCCACCTTAGGAGGGCAGAGATTCTTCCAAAGTGAACCCAAAAGTTGGTTCTGGGATTGGCCATTCTGTTCCCATTGGTAGTATACTGACTTGGAAGAGAAGCGTTTATCAGCAGTCCATTTCCATTGAAGCACATCCTTATTAGCCTGATCAAGTGTTACCAGAGCCAGCCTTTGATGTAATTCCTCAGATAGGTTTGTCTCCCACACATTCATTCGCCTTGTCCTGAATTGTAGCTTCCATTGCGCATTCCCTGATCCATCCTTCACTGACCTCACCGTGTCCTTCTTTTGGTTAGAAATTAGGAATAGTCTCGGGAAGGCTTCTTTGAGAGTTGTGTCCCCCAGCCAAATATGGTTCCAAAAGGAAGTGTCCTGCCCAGCGTGGACTTGAATCCGAAAACCCTCACTGAGTACCAGACCAATACCGGAAGACGGGTCTCCCAAAGAACAGATATCTCTCCATAAGTTGGAACAGCACCCCGATGACGGTAACGAAGGTAGCCAAGCTCCGTTATCCAGGTTATACTTACCCCTAATAACTTTGACCCAGAGCGAATCTTTGTCCTCGTTAAATCTCCACCACCATCTGGCCAGTAAAGCAAGGTTTTGTTGAATCACCCTCCTCACTCCCAAACCGCCAAACTCCTTCTTTTTTGCAACTTTTTCCCACTTCAACAAGTGAAGCTTCCTCTTTTCGAGCGTATCCCCCCAAAAAAATTGTTTTTGGAGCTTCTCTATTGCCTTTGCCACAGCCACAGGAATCTTGAACATAGACATAAAGTAAGTTGGCAGGTTGGTGAAAGAAGAGTTAATAAAAGTGAGACGACCACCCGTGGAATTAGTTTTCCTTCGCCAAACAGTTAGCCTTTTTTCCATCTTATCCAACACTGGCTCCCAAGTTTTGATCCTTCTTGGGTTCGCTCCCAAGGGAAGGCCAATATACTTAATAGGCAGTGTTTCAACCTTGCACCCCATAATACGAGCAAGGGATAACACATCCAGCTGAGGGATATTAACTCCACACAACGAACTCTTGGAATAATTAATTTTCAATCCCGACATAAGCTGGAAGCATCTAATTAAGTATCCTTTTAATATTGGCCATTTCCTCTCTATCATTGTTGCAAAAAAGGATTGTATCGTCAGCAAATTGAAGATGGGACACAAGCACCCCATTAGCCCCAATCCTAACTCCTTTAATTATGTTTAACTCCCTCGCTCTAACCAACATAATATTTAGGGCTTCCACCACAATGTTGAAAAGAAAAGGGGAAATTGGGTCCCCTTGCCTAAGGCCTTTTTGAGTTGTAAACTCTCTGGATGCTGAACCATTGATCAGCACTGACATAGACACCGAGGAGCAACACTCCTTGATCCATCTACACCACTTCTCCCCGAACCCCAATTTTGAGAGCATATCAAGCGAAAATTCCCAGTTAACACAGTCATAGGCCCTTTCAAAATAATATCAAGTTTAGGTTTTACATTGTGTAGCATATCAATTGATGCCGTTATTTACAACCTGATCGATCGTATACTATGAGAATTTAAAACAACATGTGATCAGTCGATCGGTTGATTCCCTCTAAGTATCATATTTTCGTTTTAAGTGCACATTCGGGTTGCTACGCCTACGACAGATACTCAATCATCGCCAAAAATTTAAGCACTCTAAAAATTTCTGCACACAGCCCCCAATAAATTAAATGATTTAGTGTAAATCTAGCTGTGTGAATGAGATGTAGACTATGTGGGTAAAAGTGATCTAGAGAGAGAGAGAGAGAAGAGAGATGGGGACCCTTCCAAGGGGACTCGGGGATGGTGCTGGGTCAATCAATTGTTTTTTACTTAATTCCTCTACTGTGCATATAAATTCGTAGATGAGGTTGAAAATGCATTCCAAAGACAATATTGAACTATATCGAGAATTCTGTCGTCCACATCGCCAATATTTTTCTCCAGCAACTATAGCATTAATATTTTCTTGTATAGTTTGAGGTTGAAATTTGAAAAAATAGGTTACCAGCTAATACGACGAGAATTTTAAACAGAAGAGGAAATCGCAGTAGAGAGTTCTATAGAAATAATAGGCGAAAGTTCAATAAAATAGGCAACAACTCCAAGACTTGTCCAATTACCAGAGACTTCTTTTCTTCACAATTTTTGACCCTCCATTCATGCCACCCTTCCTTCTAGATAATTAATTCCCATTTTTGCATAAAATGAGCAGGGAAAAAACCGAATTCAAGCTATTGTGTATTGAATGTAGCAGGGACGGAGCTATGATTTGTATAGAGCACGTGGAGCCCGAAACGTAGAACTTGAAATTTTGACATATTTTAATAGTTGTTGAATTTTAAAAGTGTCCTTACAAATAGTTAAAAATTCAGACATGAAATCTAAGGAATAGGATTTTACAAGAAAACCATAGCCATTTTCTATTCCTACTTAACAAAACATACACGCAAGCATAAAATAAAATAAAAAATTTTGGCTTTGTTCGGTTCCCATTTTAGTTTTAGTTTTAGTTTTGTTTCTAATCATTACCCGACTTCTTTTTCCAATCATTATCCTATTTTTCCAATTATTACTTTCTCATCTCTCTCTATCTCTCTCCAATCATTACCCCTATTTTCAATCATTACTCTATTTCTCTCTCCACCCACTACCAAAACTAAATTAAACTAAACTCTCAACAAACACACCTTAATTTTTCCACCAAATGACAACTTTTTATTTTATTTTCTGAAATTTGAAGAGGCCAATGTAGTATATTATGAATTCAATGTGTATTTTACACAACACTCCCTCCGTCCTTTTTTAGAATCCAGTATTTTATTTTGGTCTGTCCCTTAACAAGTGTATATTTTGTAAAATTAGTGATTAATGTTTGTGAATTTTTTATTTTGCCCTTAAAAGTAGATTATATTTTAAAAAATTAGTGAGTAAAAGTATAATGATAATGTCTCCATAGATGGTAAGTAGAGAAAATAGAGATAAAATTGATGTGAAATGTGTAATAATGATATTTTTTTAATAAGTTAGAGTTACGAAACTAGATAATAATTTATGCTTGCCAATCTCGGATTTGAGCCTTGAATTCTTGGATCCTTGCTCTTGTTATCTTTGTAACAATTTCAAGGGTTATAATTCTTTTCTTTGCAGAACAAAAAAAATTTATGCTTGTTCCACAATGACTTTACCACAAGAGCTGATAAATCATGCGTTGATCGAGCTTGAAAATTAGTACAATATACACTCTATATTTGAATGCCAATGATATGCATGTACATAAACCTTAAATTAATTTATATACATATTTTTTTTTTGATAGGCAACATAAGTTTTATTAAGAACACTTGACAAAGGGTACATCAAGTGAGGGAAAGGGAGAGGGGAATCCAACCAAGGGTTGGATGAAAAAAGAAAGAGATGGGTCAAAGCCCTCCGACACCTTAGGGCCAAACCCCAAAAAATAAAACCAAAAAACCACATGGGTCTGGCCCAAATCAAGAATCAAAACAAACCATAAGCCCAATCTATTCCAAACTTTGGCACCAATCAAGCACCGCCGCCATCAAACACACACCCGCCACCACCCATCCAAATCACACCCCACCACCTGCACCCAACTCCACCACCGAACCACAAGCCCGAACACCCACCTTCGCAACAGCAAAGCATTATCTCCAACAATTCACTAATGATAGAAACTGCATTAGAGAACCCTTCCAGACAGTATAACAGCTACACGAGCAACATGAGCAGTATCAGCAAGAGCAGACCAGCAGAGCAAGAGCAGACCAGATCCAAATATCAGCCAAAATATCATCTTAGTTCATGAGAATCCCAGCATAGATATTTCCAGCATAATGTAGTAATCTATCAGCTCAACATTCAGCAGAAATCATCAAGCATTTAAGAAAAGAATACACCCAAAGCTTAAACATTCATCCATGAATACTATCAGCAGGAATTGTTTGCTATATCTCCAATATCTCTTAGCCCTCCCAAGACATGGGAGTTGAAAAGAGACAGAACTCATCTACACCTTCCACCATCTTCATTTTGCACCAACATCAGAATTTGACAGATTAGCCTCACAGCAAAATGTCCAACCTTGTGAAACAACTCTTGGCCCTCCAAAGACAGTAGAATTGAAGGAGTGATAGAAATTTGATTACAGTTTTCAGGTTGTTATCACAGCTACAGTTCTCATAACTGGATTCCAAACTGTCAAAACTCCCCTAGAAAGTCCCATGGCCCCAGATTCAACATTTTCCACATCAGCAGAATCCCACATCAGCATTTTCCACATTCTATAAACATTAGACATCTCAACTCTCTCAACTTGGTTTCTTCCAAAGTACAACATTTGGGTTTCTGTCCTTAATCAGCTAAGAGACAAATCTCTTTTTGGGTAAACTACCCAACCCCTATATGTTTCAGGAAATAATTTTCATTGAAATCTCTGTTTTATTCTTGACGGTTGAAGAGATTAGTCCCTCATAAGAGGGGCATAGGTGTTGTTTTTTATCGATGCTTTGAGTGCTAATGCTTCGTTTTCAATCATCTTTTTCATTCTCAGAATACCAGAATTACGAACCTTGATGCCGAGAGTGTTACCTGCTAAAATAGTATGTTGCAGCTCCTTTTCTATTGCATCCTGTTCCTGTTCTTGAGACCCGATAATGTAGCCATCAATGTCATCCTCTTCAGTGCTCGTAGATGCTTCAAACTGCTGACTTCTAATGTTTCTCCTTACAGCACTTGGATTTAGCTCAATGTGGAGATTGATGTCTGGTAACTGAGAGGCCCTGAGTGAAACATTGGATTCATATGCCCCTGAATTGTTGGCCTCATTTACCTCCTTTTCTTGATCGTAATTGGGTCCTGGATTGGATTCTGCGTTTTGTACTGGGATATTCTTAAGTACAGATTCAAAACATTCTTTGATTACTGAACTTTGAGAATCTTGAACAATAGAGTCCAGTCCATGATCAGAATTAATGCTTTCCTCATTATTATTATCACAGCTATCAGGCTTCTCGGTATACTTACCCTTTACACTTTTCCTTTGGGCAAGTGACTCTTCATGAAATGGTGCTTTCTCCAACCCAGCTTGGTGGCTACCATTATTGTAGTTCGTGTCAACCTTTTCAGCTTCCTCTTCATTAGTCTTTGCCCTGTCATCCAACATTTCGTTACCTTGAGTTTCCATGTCATCCACTGAATTCTTGTTGGCATCCAACTCATCATCTACCTTGTCCACCTCATCATCTTCTTCCTCATTCTCAGAAGTTACTTCAAAATTAGGAACCAGGTTTGTTGACAATACCGTTCTAAAGGTGTCTTCTTCTTCCACTCTGACGTTGTACTTTCTACCATTAACAACCAATTGAACTTCCCCTTCTATTTTGTTGGGATTCTCTGTTGCAATAAGAATCCTACCTTTAGTAAACGAAACCTCCCTCAGAGTGTCACTATCTACTTCGATAAAGTAGCCCCATGAACTTCCAATTGCTCTGAAAGATGGAATGTTCCATGCATTGAGAGGCATTCCATAACATGCAATCCAAACAAATCTCTCATCCTTCGCTGCTTCTCCGTTCCAAGGTTTAACCTCCTCAAACCACAAGTCAAGCCATTTCTCTTTCAAAACCTCGTTTCTTCGATCTTCACTTGGAAATGTTATAACCATATATCTTCCTCCCATTGGTTTGATCTGTATTTTCCCCATCTTTTCTTTTTTAAACAGAGATTCCAAATCCTTAGCCGAAGTCAGTCGTCTCACCTTCCCGACTACACTCCGAGTTAGCCAACCATTACCAACTGCTTGAACATTTATGGTTTTCCTTCCTTCTTTAACCTCATCCTCTTGTTTTCTCGATCTTCCATCACCTACCTGTTTGCTGGATTCTGGAACCCCTTTCCTTCTCCACACTTCGTTGCCCCTTTTTTCGAAACCCTTCAGAGTCGGGTTACTCCGTTGGGTTCGATCACTCTGTTGATAGATCACTATCTCCTTCCCATTTCCAAATGCATTGCCATTGTTTGTTTGTGGGTTAGATTTTGGGTGTTGATTGTTGTAACCCCGCTGATATCTGGAACCATCTTCAGCTGCAAGGTTTTTCTGATTGTGCTGATCGTAACTCTGAGTTGGGATCCCACCTTGCTTCTTCGCAAATTTTGCCACGTTTACGATCAGTTCTCGACCCCAGATCCAAGCTCTATTTGTAGATTCCACCGCTTGAATCGCACTTCTAATGGATTCAAACCTAATGAAACCGAAGTTCTGTCCCGACCTCTTGCTTTTCTTATCAGGGATGTAGCAATCCCAAATCTTTCCAAATCTAGAAAATAAGTTGTATACGAAACCTTTGCGAATCCCATTTGGGAGGTTATCTACGAAAATTGTAGATTTCCTCAGCTCAAACGCATCGCCCCGCTTTCCCACTCTCCCTATCTCTTTCAAACGATTCATATTCCCAATAAATCACAATTTATATACATATTCATTGCCACATGAATTTGTAACATCAATCTTTGAGTTTGACAATTTTTTTGGGGAAATAATTTTGTCACTATTTATTTGTTAACGCCACTTCCCTACAAATGTATTACCAAAAATACACTTGCGAACAAATGGATAAAACATCAAGTTTGCGTGTCTTCATGAATGTTTCAAGCCCTAATGGATTCTTCGTCAAAGTCAATATATGTTTACACGTTTAAGTTCTACAGCCCCCTGCGAACAAAGAAGAAACCATGCATTCATGAACATATACTCCTTTGCAATTTGCAGAATTGAAAATGACAGTTGATGTTGATTGTCCACCAGAAAAACTGACCATTTCATAAGGTTTAATTAACAATCACAACCTAATCCTAGTTAATCTCCACCAATTAGCATAATTCTCTCCACTCTTTTGGCCCTACAATTCTCAACTACAAGTCTCTTTGTTTAATTAGCATTATCAAAGGGGACCATTGTCATTTGCTGCAGAAAAAACAGGAGTCTCTGCACGTGTTACTAAAAGGGACTTGTGTCATGAAATTTTGACTTGATCAATTCTTTATGCCTTAGCTGTATGATGAACAGTTGGTCCAACATGGAATGAATTGATGCATGCAACTTTCAGTTTGATTATTTCCACAGTTGGTCCAACATGGAATGAATCGTGGAAACTATGTGACGGAAGAGCCTATACATACCCCATGATCGGCAATGGGTAGTACTCACAAGGTCTTACAATTGTTAAGAGCTCTCTCCAAGCCAATTTCAGTACTTAGGA
>BPLS01032142.1:0-12302 GCA_019656275.1 Rhododendron kiyosumense
CCCACATTTAGGCGACTCTGCTGGGGATCGAACCCACATCACCCACATTTAGGCGACTCTGCTGGGGAGGCATCCTTTGGTTTATGGTTAGTACACGGTCCAAAGAATACGTCGAACCACCGCGTCGAAGAGCAATGGCGACGCCAGATAATACCGTACCAACTATTGAGGATGTGGGAGAAACCAACAACGCAGGCGCGGCTGCACAAACGCTGCGCGCCCTTCAAGATGGTCAGCGCCAATTTCTCGAAACACAGAAACAATTGCTCGCAGCCTTCACAGGCCTCACGGAGCTCATTTCGGCAGCACTGCCACAAGTCACGGTTAATCAAGGTGACGACCTACTTCAGAATCACGCTGGTGGAAGTAACAGTCAGACCGCACAACACCTGCAGTCTCAACTCCCCTTGTCTTCCTCGCACCCTCTACGCGGGGTCCTTGTTGGAGGGATCGCTGCAAATTCGTCCGATACTCGCGGTAAAGAGCCCGCCGCAGAAGGAGCTGGCGTACCCTCTGCGGTCCCCTACATCACGTTGGCGGATGTTCAAACCTTGCTAGCACAGCAGAAAACTGTTGAAGCGGGCCAGAAAGAGCCCGCTGTCGCGCAAACTAGCAGCGCTGCTGCCGCAGGACAGTTTGTGACTCTAGCAGACGTACAGGCCCTCCTCAACAAGGAAAAGGCAAAGACGGTTCTACCCTCTTTGCCAAGCCCAGATGTTCGTCCTCCCTATCCAGTCGCTGTCCTGTCCGCACCCTACCTGGAGGGATATGCCCCCCCCAAGTTCGTCAAGTTCGACGGCAAGGAGGGTAGTGCCCAGGAGCATGTCGTCCGCTTCATTGAATCCCTTGGAGCCCACGCATCGGACTCCAACCTATGCCTCCGCGAGTTCTCAAAGTCCCTCACGTCGAGAGCTTACACATGGTACGTCAACTTGGAGCCCTATTCGATAGCCACGTGGGAGGAAATGGTTAATAGTTTTTATGCCAAGTTCTTCCAAGTCCGCGAAAAAGTGACAGTAATAAGCCTGACCAAAGAAACGCAGACAACTGCGGAAGACGTTGTCGACTACATCAAACGATTTCAAGACCGTGCGGTAGACTGTACAGAGTCAGTCAAAGAAGCGCAGCTCGTTGAAATTTGCATTGGAGGCATGATGGATGAGTTCAAGATGCTCCTGGTAAACTTGAAATTGGGTACTTTCTCCGCCCTGTTGGAATCCGCGTACAACATCCGCCACGTGGTTAAGCCGCTTAAAAGGGATAGCTGGAAGAATAAGTCCGCGGTCGCCGCGGTGGCTGTCGCGGAGGCAGCGCGGGGGCAACAGGCCATGGGGGGAAGGAAACGCGAGCCAGGGCCCGCGCCGGACTACCCGTGCAGTATGGATGAAGTCCGCGCCTTGGTGAGTGCATGGATAGCGGATGGTGAACTGGAGCTTCCCCCAGTGGAGTATGAACCAACAAGAGAAGACCGAGAAAGCCCACGATACTGCATGTACCACAGGCACACCAGGCACCCCACCAGCGATTGTTGGTCCCTTAAACGACTGTTCAAACGCAAGCAAAACGCCAACGAGCTCCGGATAGGGCGTCGCGACATCCGCGTCGAGCCCTATCCGGCTCACGGCGACAATGATGGCGCAGTCAATATGGCAGAATGTTATCCGTTCATGTACGAGGACGAGTGGGATCCAGTTTATCTTTCTTACTCTGATGAGGAAGCGGATGGGTCCGCTTATATGGTGTACTGCCATGAGATTGTGGACGAAAGCGAAGACATAGCGGCCCCCTCGGTCGCACCAGACCCTAACAATTCAGCAAGAACCCTGCAGAATAGCATGAAGTTCCGCACGTTCTTTGACGGGTTTGGCTTCACCCCGGCCGCCAGACTAGAGATAACCAAGGCCATCATAAGCATTGCGGAAGTTCATCAAGAGTCATGTATGTCTGTGGAAGGATCCTTGCCACGGACCATTCGTGACGAATCCAATTCGGTCACTTTCTCTGACGCTGACAGGGCGGCACCCCATCCTCACAACCGCCCTCTGTACGTGACCTCCTGCATCAACGGGATTGAGTTGAAAAGAACGTTCCTTGACGGCGGGGCCTCCATTAACCTCATGCCGATCCCGACATTCCGTCGACTGGGGATCCAGGATAATCGAATAGTCGACTCTCCGATCACCATCACGGGATTTGGGGGTGACAGAAGATGATCCTTGGGATACATTGTGGTCAATTTGGAAGTAGGACCAATCCGCTCTGCCACAAAATTCCACCTAATTGATGCAGACCCCAACTACCACATCATCCTCGGACGCAGTTGGATGCACAAGTACGCAGTCGTACCGTCTAGCTACCATCAGTGTCTCAAGGGCATTTGGGCAGGAAAGAAGGTTACCATCCGCGCTTCGGAAAGCCCGTTCGATACCCATGAAGCCTATCTTTCGGACGCGGTATACTTTTCGGGGCTGGGCGATGCGCCGCAGGCCATAACGGCACGACCACGCGGCATCTTAATTCCGCGGTGGGAGGACATACGCGATACTAAGCGCGGGGATGCTCGCGGAAGCCCGTCCAAGATGGAGTCGACAGCTCCCAGAAAAATTATCAAGACGAAGGAAGGGGGCAAAACCGTCTATCACTTATGACGGTCCCCCGGGGCAGCGGTTGATAACAAGGCCGCTGACCCCGGCGACACATGCGACGCCGCGGAAGAAGAAGAAGTCATCCACAAACCCGAGCCTGCTCCAGAATGTATGCAGGACCGACCCAAACCACAGTTAGAAGACATGGAAGAAGTTGACCTCGGCGACGGAGTGGGCAGAAGGAGACCTGTATTCATAAGTAAGAAATTGAGCGCGGATTTCCGCGCAAAGTTAATTCAATTGCTGCGCGACAATGCCGACGTCTTCGCATGGTATTACGAGGAAATGCCAGGTTTAGACCCTCAGCTTGTGGCTCACCACCTCGATGTCTTTCCTAATTCCAAACCAGTAAAGCAATCCCAGCGGAAATACCACCCCGACTTGGAAAGGCAAATTCAGGAAGAAGTGGAGAAGTTGCGGAAGGCAGGCTTCATCTGCCCAATCCAATACCCCGAATGGCTTGCAAATATTGTCCCTGTCAAGAAGAAAAACGGGCAAATCCGCGTCTGCGTAGACTTCCGTGATCTAAACAAGGCATGTCCAAAAGATGAGTTTCCGCTGCCACATATTGATACCCTAGTCGATGAAACCTCGGGCCATCAAATGTTCTCGTTTATGGATGGATTTAGCGGATATAATCAAATCAGAATGGCCCCGGAGGACGCGGAAAAGACAGCCTTCCGAACCCCGCTTGGTAACTTCCACTATGTTGTCATGCCCTTTGGCCTTAAGAACGCGGGGGCAACCTATCAGCGCGTCATGACCGCGATCTTTCACGACTTAATGCACAAAATTGTAGAAGATTATGTAGACGATTTAGTCGTCAAATCCAAAGAGCAGGCGGACCACCTCGCGGATTTAGCCACAGTGTTCGCCCGGTGCAGGAAGTACAATCTCAAAATGAATCCTCTCAAGTGCGCATTTGGCGTAACCACGGGGAAATTCTTGGGTTTCTTAGTACACAGACAGGGAATTGATGCAGATGAAGCCAAGATCAAGTCCATCGCGGAAATGCCCGCGCCACATTCCCAGAAAACGCTCAAGCGATTTTTAGGAAAAGTATCTTACCTACGA
Organism: Rhododendron kiyosumense; assembly: GCA_019656275.1. NCBI lineage: Eukaryota > Viridiplantae > Streptophyta > Magnoliopsida > Ericales > Ericaceae > Rhododendron > Rhododendron kiyosumense. Next base: position 3,720 of record BPLS01032142.1, read on the forward strand.
CGCTTCATTCCCGCGTTAGCAGAGATTGCCGCCCCCTTCGTGGATTTACTGAAGGGCCACGCGCAATTCGAATGGAAAGAGGAACACCAACAGGCCTTCCAGCGGATCAAGACAGCCTTGACTTCACCCCAGACGATGGTGGCCCCAGTACAAGGGAAGCCACTGATACTCTATCTCACTTCCACTACTAAGTCAATCGGGGGCTTATTGGTACAAGAAACAGATGGGGTAGAACGCCCCGTGTACTATATTAGCAGAAAAGTACAGGGAGCGGAAGAACGATACACGGCCATCGAACGACATTGCCTAGCCCTAGTCTTCACTGCACAAAAGCTGAGGCATTACTTCCTGTCCTTCCACATACAGATCATCACTAAGTGTGACCCAATTCGATATCTCTTGTCCAGACCCGCGCTCACAGGACGCGTAGCGCGATGGTTATTAGCCTTAGCCGAGTTTGACATTTCCTGTGCCTCGCCAAAAGCAATTAAGTGTCAAGCACTCGCGGACCTCCTAGCACAATTTCCAAGCGGCCAGTGTGAACCACTCGAAGAAGCTTTACCTGGCGAGAGTTTCGAAGCATTCGCGACCAGCGCGAGCGACCCCCACTGGACGCTCAGCTTCGACGGGGCCACGGGTAATGAGAGCGGTGGCGCGGGAATAGTGTTACGAAATGATGAAACAGGAGAAAAGATCCATTTGGCCTACAAGCTAAGTTTCCCCTGTTCCAATAACGAGGCGGAATACGAAGCCTTGATCTTGGGCTTGTTAGCTGCGAAAGAGCAAGGAATCAAACACTTGAGAATAGTGGGAGATTCAAAGTTGGTGATACTACAAACGGAGGGGGTGTACGCGCTGAAGGAGCCAACACTAGCCCCATATCGGACTACCGTGCAGAAACTGACTAAATCTTTTGGAAGCATCAACATCGTACACAGACCCAGGTCAAAAAATCGTTTCCCCGACGCCCTTGCGACGCTGGGGGCAAGAACGGAATTTGAAGAGGAAAAGACTTGCATAGAAATTGTAAAGAGATTTCAGCCCTCTGCGATTTCGAACTTTTCCGAACCAACGGAGGATTGGCGCGGAGCCATTAAGATACAGCTGACCAACGGTATGGGACACTTGTCTACCACGGAACTTTCTTGCTTCGTGGTCCTTCGCGGAGAATTGTATCACCGCGCCCCTCAAGGTTGGTTAGCGCGGTGCGTAGACGCGGCGGAGGCAGAGGAGGTCTTGAATCGGATTCATGATGACAATTGTGCGAATAATGAGATAGCGCTATACCGGAGAATTCAACGACAGGGCTATTACTGGCCCAGCATGAAAAGAGACGCGGATTTGACTACCAAAAACTGTACGTGGTGTTCCTTATACGTGGCCAAACCCGAGTGTCTGATGGTGAATGGTCACAGTCAGGAAAACGATTGGAGGCAAGTATACGTTGACTATCTACGAGAGGGATCCTTACCCCTCGACCGGGCGGAGTCCGCGAAGGTCGTCCGCGGGGCTCGACGTTTCTTTTTGCAAAAGGGGGTGCTGTTCAGAAGAACCCTAGACGGAACGCCGCAGAGATGTATAAACAAGGAAGAAGCGGAAGTGGTCCTAAAAGGTACCCACGGGACTGAACATCAAGGATGGAGGAAACTCCACGAACAATTAATCCACCAGGGGTATTTTTGGCCTACCATGGAAAGCGATGCGAGACAACATGTGCGGAGGTGTCAAGCGTGCCAAAAATTTGGTAACCTGGTCCATGCCCCCTCGGTGGAATTACACTCCATCCGCGCCCTATATCCTTCCATACGTGGGCGATGGATTTGATAGGACCAATCAGGCCTGCATCACGGAAGAACAGGTGGATTCTCGTAGCTACTGAGATTTGCACCAAGTGGGTCGAAGCAATTCCGCTGAAAAGGGCTACGGGGGAGGCAGTAACACTATTTATCAAAGAAAACATCATCTGCAGGTTCGGGATACCTAAGGTGATACTATCAGATAACGGGACTCCGTTCATCAACCAGCACGTGGGGAATCTCCTCGATGAATACGTGGTCGACCATCACACTTCCAGTGCGTACTACCCTCAAGGCAACGGACAGGCTGAAGCGACGAACAAGACCCTGATAAGGATCTTAAGCAAACTGTTGGACGAGCGCGGAGGGACGTGGGCGGACCACTTGCCCATAGCCTTATGGGCGTACCGCACGTCGAAGCAGAAGTCCACGCGTGCCAGCCCATTCAGTTTAGTATATGGAGCTGAAACAGTGCTGCCCGCGGAACTCAGCGTCCCCTCCGCGTGAATGCTCCTCGCCATGGAGGAATCCGCGGAAGGGAGGAAGGCGGACCTAGAAGCCTTAGAGGAAAGAAGAGCTGCCGCGGCCATGGCTCATCAGAAGTACTGGGAATCCGTTGCACGCTATTACAATAAGGGAGTGGTGCCGCGAGCGTTCAAGGTGGGAGACTTGGTGTGGAAAGCTACTACAGCGGTGATGAGAGACCTGAAAACCCCGAAGTTCACGCCCAGGTGGGAAGGGCCCTACGAGATAATCAGGGCAGCCGCGTCTGGCCATTACGACCTGGTCCGTGTAGAGGATGGATTCCGCACGGGGGCAGTTAATGCGAAGTATGTGAAGAAGTTTTACCTGTAAAAGGTTGAAGTACTGTCGCGTCGTCAGAATTTTTTTTTTTTTTTCAACAAAATCACTACTGTTAGTTACCCTTTTTCTTTATACATGTAACCCCGTTCTGGTTTAGCCAGTATGATGTACCGGCCTTTGTTTCCCGTTAATTTTGTTCGCAATGTAATTACAAAATCGTTGGTAGGTGCTAGATTAGTGAAGAATGGATTGAGACATTTTGGATTCATGTACTTTCAAAGTCTTCTTTCCGCGACATTATTGATTGTTTTACCAAATGTACGCTCGAGATCTAACAATCGTCCCACAGAAGTGACGTCGAGTCGCGTAGGGTCAGAACATGACCCGCGCGCGTTGAATCCCGCAGGGTCAGAGCATGACCCGCGCGTGGTAAATCCCGCAGGGTCAGAACATGACCCGCGCGCGTCGAATCCCGCAGGGTCAGAACATGACCCCCGCGCGTTAAATTCCGCAGGGCCAGAACATGACCCGCGTGCGTTGAATCCCGCAGGGTCAGAACATGACCCGCGCGCGTTGAATCCCGCAGGGACAGAACATGACCCGTGCGCGATTCCAGACTTAACAATCATTAATGAATATGTGAAGAAAAAGGAAAAAAGAGAGAACAACAAGGAAAAGTGTAGTGATCTTTTATTGCAATAACGCGAATATAATGATTACAAAAAAAGAAAAAGAAAAGCAGGGGTACAACGATTACACTTGCTTATTATTATTATTATTAAATAAAAAAAAAAGGGGAGAGAGGGACTTAGCCCAGCCAGTCCGCGAAGACGAGCTCCTCCGGGTCAGGATCTTCAAGATTCAGGGCCGCGGTAGCTAGCTCCGCATCGTACTTAGAGATCTGGGCGAACCTGGCCTCTAAATCTGCGACGTGTTGCCTGGCGGCCGCCAGCTGCGCGGAGAGCTGCTGAATCTCGGGCCTTATGGCCATCCTTTCTCCCGCGGCCCTCAGCGCTGGCCGCCATATCCTGCGCAATCTCTTGGAGGGCGGTCTCCGTCTCCGCGGTGAAGTCCCTAAGACGCAATTGCGCCCAAGGAGCGAGCACCTCGTGAAGGTCCCTCAAAAGAAGTCCCCCAAGCCTGGCCGACCGCGGGTTAAACGGGGCAAAGGTCTCCGGGTGCGCGCGAGCTATGGCGTTGAGAAGAGGGTGATAAATTTCTTCCAGGGGGAAGCCCGCGGGAAACAGGCGCACCGGGGCTTCTGCTCGCAGGACTGCCGGCCCCTTCCCATGAGCCGCGACGGGGCTGTGCTGAGAGGGAGGACGCTCTCTAGACTCGACCTCGTCCCTGTTTTGCTCCCCCATGTCCAAATCAGCAGCAAAGTCTCCAAGAGCAGCACTCCCTTGACCTCCCAAAACATCCTCAGTCTGTATGAAAGTCACGCCTTTAAATAAGGAGTTCAGATCTGAGTCAGTAATGGAGGTGGGCCCTCCAATAAATACCTCGTTTACCTTCAGCTGTCGGTCTTCCACCAAAGGCAGAGGCTGAGACGGCGGAGTAGGCACGCGATCTACGGTTTGGCGCGGGGAGGCAGTCTGAGAGGTCGAGCACGCCGGCGAGCCCGGGGCAGTCCTACTCGTCGAAGCACCCTCCCCAGCGGAGGAACCTTGCCCTTGCAAAAAAGGAGCGTTGGAGATGCCTGGAGAGCCAGCTGCCACGCGACCCAAGAAGCTGGTTGAAGAGGGGACGCGGGCACTGGAGGAATGTTGCTGCGACTCAGAAGGAGCGGCGGATGGCGTCGCCCGCGGCAGAGGCATGTCGTGAGGACTCGCGGCACGGGGAGTGAGAGCCCCCGCGCCGTCGTCCTCCTCTTCCCTCAAAACCCGCGCCGCGGTCGCTGAGATAGGACCGGCGGCGGCCTCTGTCTGACCAACAGATTCGCGGGAGCCCATTGGGGGTGGCGGCTCGCGGGCTTCGGAGTCAGCTGCACGAAGTGGAGAGGGGTCGCGGTCAATGGAATAAGGGATCATATTATCGGACTCCGCGGAGGAGGAGGACGGGTCCGTGGAGACCGTGTTGGGGTCTCCTCCAAGATCCATAATTGAGGGTTCATCAGGTAACGTACCTCCAATGACCGCGGAGGTCTCAGGCTCAGGCTGGGGGTAAGGGAGCGGCTCCGCGCGAGGCTGGATCAACGGTACCTCCCTCGCCCCCGCGGCACGCCTCGTGGAAGCCCCTCCGAGGGCCAGAGTTTGGGTCTGCATGGCATGGAGACGGGCGCTCAGCGGAAGGTCATCTTGATCAAGACTGTCGTCGTTATCAATGCCAGCAATAACATCATTGCGACCGCCCATGCCTACGTCCCCATCCTCGTCCTCATCATTGTCGGACTCGATGACCACTGCAAAGGCAAGATAAAGTAAGTCAAAATGGAAGTAGGCTAACAGCGGAAGCAACAAGGCAGCGGATGCCGAACATACCTTCGAGACGGCGCCGCTTAGCAAGAGCAGCGGACGCGGCCCCCCGCGGTTGTTCCTCCGAGGCTCGTTCCGCGTCACCCAGCGGCTGCCCCTCCGCGGTTCGTTCCTCCACCTCCGCGGCTGCCTCCGGTTCGAAGGCCACGAATGTGCTAGCGTCCAACTCTCGCCGCTGAAAAGGAAGGATACAAGATAAGTGCTGGGGACAGTGATAATAAAAAAAAAAGAGGTGGAAATTCATGCATGAACAGATAATGGGATAAGAAAGTGACTGTTCGCGCAATAACGTAGCGTGAGGAAAAAAGAGTACCGTGCGAAGACGCTTGCGCATGCGTACTCCCCCCGCTGCGGGAATGCTCGAGGAAGACGGCTGGGAAGGCCCTCCCGCGGCACGCGCTGGAGCACGGGCACGAGAGGCTCGCACTGGAGCTTGCCCCGCACCCACTGGAACGGTAGAGGGGAGTCCTAGCGGGAACGCTACACTAATGGGTGCAACGTCAGCGGCCACCCACATGCTGTGAGGGCCGCGCCAGTCCTCCCCCCTCACCTCTGTAATGGCTCTTAGGGAAGCATCGCGAGTGCGGATTTCAGGCGCGGGGTGGACCTCTGCTTCCCCGGTGACGAATAAGAGGAACGTGTCCAGGTTCCTCCTCCAAAACGTGCGGAATTCCGCGGTGAAACGCCCCACTTCATCCCTACTGGGGATGGGAAGATCCCCAAGGCTGACCAAAATGTCACCGGTATGCGGTCGCGTGAAGCGGAGCTGAGAATCGATGAAAGAAGACGGCTGTGGGGCGTGCCCGGGTACCCCTTGGTCAAAGCTTAACTGCCGCACGAACCTGTCTGGCCGGTAGACAGATAATCCATGCGCCTCGCCGTTGAGAAACGGCACCCACCTTGGAAGAGCGATGAGGGCGGAATTCACAACCGCTCGGGCTATCGCGTTATTTCCGCTCATGCTTGATAAGGAAGAGCGGGTTGGCAGGAGGCATTGACCCAGGCCAACTATCCCCGGGGAGGCGACAGCATAGGGTCGTGGAACGAAGCTTCCTGCGATGTCGCACGCCTCGCTCCAGAGAGCATCGCTGCTCGTTCCGATCCACCGCTCCGAGCGAGACCTGCTGGCGGATGCCAGGAAATCACGAGGAACGGGGGCAATGGCGGGGAAATGCTCGAAGAAGTACGCGAGGAAGAAGCCGGTGTGGGCCATGGAAAGGTGATCGCACCTCCCCAGAGACCGCGCGTGGTCAGCATGGATCAGGTCCAGCTGGCAGTGAAGAGATCCCAAGAAAAGAGGAGCGAGCGCCACCGACTCGCCGCGGGAAAGCAGAACTGCGAGTGGAAAGACCGCGGGAGAGGGGCTGTCCGCCGGGTAATCCGGAAAGACAAAATAGGACAAGAAGAAGGCGAGGAAGCCAGCCATGTAGAGCCGCCCCTCGTAGTGGGGACCAGTGACAAAGTCGCGCGGAGTCCCGTCCACTACTGACCTTGCGGGCTGGAGATCCTTGAAGAAGAAGCGAATCCAACTCGCGAAAGAAGTCTTCTTGGCGTTCGCAGCGGCGCTCTTGCGGACGCCCTGGGCCGTGAAGATTGGGCCAAATTGGGCTAGCTTGCCCAGCCTCCTAAGCTCCGCGACGTTGTTCTTGTCCGCGGAAGAAAGATTGTCGAGGTCAAGGAGCGCGGTTCCCCTCAAGGGAAGACGGGTGAGGATCACCATGTCTTCCAGTGAGAGCCCGCTCTCACCCCACGCCCACACGAACGTGTGGGTATCGGCGCTCCAGCGTGAACATGCGTGGCTGAGGTTCCTAAGAGCAGCCCCCTGTCTCGGAATGCTTAGACCCCGCGACAGGACCACGGCGTCATGGACGCCGCTGGCCAGTAGGGTCTGCCTGAAGGCGGCGTTCCCCATCACCTCGTCGACCCATTCGGCCCAGTCAGAAGGTGGCGAGGCTTGGGCTCCAAACCTGCACTCCGTGTAGGGGAAATCCCCTCGCTCCAAACAAAAGCGTAAAACAGAGGAGGGATTGACTGGCTTCGCGCTTTCCACGTCAGCAGGAGCCGTAAAGAAAGTAGGATCGGAAGTGGAGGACCCCTCCACAGCCTCCACCGAGTAAGCCTCCACCTGTGTCCAAAAAGGGTCCCCCACAGATTGAAGGTATGGGGCCCTTCTCCATTGGTCCGCGGCAGGGACGGGCTCTTCGATAATCGCGCCACGTGCAGCCATGGGGAGTTCTTTATGAGAATGAAAGAGAGAGGAGAAAGACAGCGCTTGGAGGAAACAGAGAAAGAAAATGACAGCGTTGACTGAGATTGAACGGTAGGTGAACAGGAAGTAATAGATAGGGTGGCTTATATAGCAAGCCTGTTGGGGGAGCATTTATTGCAGTCGTACACCAAAGGTCACGATCAGCATACGAGACGACGTCGCCCATTCAGTAGCCCCTTTTCTCCAGGGGATGTATCGAGAGTGACCGCGGAAGATAGGAGTCTCGCGCGCGCGGGCGACAAATCCCCGTCGACCGCGCGCGGGGGGCATATGTAGGCGCGGTCGAAAGTCAATAGATTGAAGCCTGAGGGACGACTATTTGACTCTCCAATTGCGGGTGGACACGTGGCAACATTCGGAAACGCTGACCAACCAACGGGATAACGACACGTGGAGTGACGGATAGGAAAAATATGATCACGGGAGCCGCCCGCAGGAGCGGAGAATTCACCGCGGAACTCACTTCCGCGGAACCCAGAATCCGCCGCGGAACTCACGTCCGCGGGTCCCCCACCGCGGACCCCATTAGCTGGCCTCGATCAAAACCTCGCGCGCCGCTCCCTGGAACACCATGATTGTTAAGTCTCTATCTTGCGAAGTCTCCGCGGACCCCTATCCGAGGCCCAGAGGCAAGGCCCGGGCGGGTCTCCGCGGGAAAATAACGATCGCCGCGGGTCGCGACCTCGCTCAGCGGGAATTGGGGAATCTCGTGGTTTGGTGGCTTGAGGGTCAGAGGATACGCCGCGGAGGGCCGCGCCTTCCCGCGGATCGCCACCCGCGGAAGGGCGGGTCCTCTTGCGGCCAAGAGGTATAGGAGGGACATGTGTCAGGTGCTGATAGGAGCGCCGTCCTGGGCCTGCCCTAGGCCCAGGTGCTCTATAAATACTCCTGACACCCCCAATGATTGGGGGGACCTTGGAGGGGCTGAAAAAGAGGGTGAGCACTGAATTTGAGGCAAGAGAACATTCTCCCTCAAAAGGTGGTGACCTCATTCTCCCGAATCCCCAGAAAAGGGTTTGGAAACCTCACAGAAAGCCAGGGAATATACGTTGCCTCTGTTTCTCCCATACCTCTTGCTCCTACCCTCTCACCCCGCGGGACAGTCCCATTCTCTCACACTCATTTTGACTAATCATCAACCAATCGCGCCTCTCCAGCTCACGGACAATTACACGTAAGCAGACTAAGCAACCCACATCACCCACATTTAGGCGACTCTGCTGGGGATCGAACCCACATC
>BPLS01032143.1:0-16865 GCA_019656275.1 Rhododendron kiyosumense
GGCCTCGTCGTTCGCCTCGATCTCCTGAACAAGCGGCTCGAGAAGCTCAAGGCTCGCGATTGAATCGAATCTTGTTTCCTGGTTTGTCGGTTTCTCGATCTGAGATGCGCTTTTGTTACTACTTCGATCTACTCTTGTGTTTCGATGTGTTGGATTTAGGTTTTGATTCGTGCGTGTTTTGCGTATAGACCGTTTATTGATGCAGCGGATGGATATCTAGGGTTTCTTGGTTAATCCTCGAATGTTTACGGATATTTTCTCTTGCTTTTAGATCAAAAGTCTTGAATTTCGTTGTTAGACGAGTTATTACTTGTGAAATTCTGGACGAGTCGATTATTGTTATCAATTGAGAACAGAGTTTTCACTTTTGTTCCGCTATTATTAATTCGATCAAGTCTGGTGTGTTTCTACTCTGCTATTCGGTTTGTTGGCTTTACGATTTCATTTGTGCTTGTTTCTAAGTACAGACCATTTGTTGATGCTGTAGACATCTAGGTTTCTTGTTAATCCTCGACTGTTTGCGTGTATTTTGATTTGGTTTTAGATTAGAGTTTTGAATTTCATTATTGGACGAATATCTAGGGTTTCTTGGTAATCCGCAAATGTTTACGGGTATTCAGATTTGCTTTAAGATCCGAAGTTTTGAGTTTCATTGTTAGACGAATCGTCACCCGTGATGTCCATGGCTAGAAGAGAATTATTGCGGCAATTTGATCAAATTTGTTGTAGGGACATAGAAGTTATGATGGGTCGGTTCAATATTCACTCGATTTAGTGATAGACCCAATCTACATAATGCATAAACATTCGTTGCCTCAATTTTACATGTCTTGGAAAAGAAAAGAAAAGTTGGATCCTAAACTAATGTTGCCTCGTAGGATTTGAGCAAATTTACATAATGGATCCAAAAATTACATGTTACCTGGATTGGAAGTCTTTCGTGAAATTTTGTATGGACAATATTAAAGCCATTATTGTAGTACAAATAGAAGTTCGGAAAGAAAATCTACATTGGCGAAAATATTTGGTTCCTAGTGTGTTTTGAGAACACTGACCATGTAATGGAAAAATTGTGGTTCCGAGTATGTGGAAAATACTACTGGCCACTTGGGATAAAGGAAGGGCAATTATGGTTCCTATTAGTGTGAAACTGATTGATATGGATTTCCAAAGTTACCATTTGAAAGATGTGATTTTAGTTCGTTTTGCTTCCCCAAATTGTAGTTCGAAGGAGTAGGCTAGCAGCTACGGGTCACTTATGGGTGTGATTTGTAGTAGCAAGGCTGTACTGGCTACAAAAGAAGACAGTTAGTGGGACAACTTGATTAAATTTGTTTCAGGGACGCAAGAGATGGTGATTTTATATTTCCTCACTATTTAAAGATGGATCTAATCTGCATGATGGATAAATATTTGTTGCCTCAATTTTAAGTGTCTCGAGAATAAAGAGTTTGAATCCAAAACTAATGCTGTCTCATTGGATTTGGATCAAATTTACATGATAGATCCAAAAACATGTTCCTGGTTGCAGGTGTTTTCTAAAGTGATGGTTAATTGAAAAGTCTCTCTTTTTTGCCATATTCTTCGGAATTATGAAGGTTTCTAGTACTGATAAGGTTGCAAGACGTGGGAAGCACAAGTAGAAGTTCTGAAGGAAAAATGGTGGCTCCTGGTTGGTATACAGACCATTGGCCACTTCGGTGAGAATAAGTGGCTGCTTGTATTTTTGGACCACTCGTCTCATGAAGGAAAAATAGGTTCCTAGTGTGTAGAAATATTACTTACCACATGGGTCAATGGAAGGAAAACCCTGGTTCCTATTTGTCTGAGAGTAATCGCCGCTGATGTGGGTTTTCAAATTCACTAATTCAGAAGGATGCGATTTTTAGTATCTTACTGGGACTGCGGGCATCACAATGTAGTTCCTAGTAGTAGGCGACTAATTACCAAGGGTGCGATTCCCAGTAGTAAAGCTAATGGCTACTGTAGAAGAACTTATTTTGGCAATTTGATCAAGTTTGTGCAAGGCACCCAAAAATAATATGGCTCAATTTTCCTAAGATTCAAATGTGAATCAAATCAACAAATGGGATTGACATTTCTTGCCTCGAATGAAAAGAAATCTTGGAGCCAAAGCTAAAGTTGCTTCATAGGATTCGGATCAAATTTACATAGTAGGTCTAGGTCCAAAACAGGTTGTCTGGACTGGAGAAAGGACTGTGTTTGTTTGATGGATCATGTGTCCTTAGAACAAAATTTGGATAAGCCCCTCAGATAATATGGCGCCTTAAGAAAACAATTACAGGAAATGTGCAGAACAGAATTTCTTACAATTAGTTAGTTTGACATTCATCCCATACCCAAAATTGTTATTGTGGGTCAAAGTTCATGCAATGCAGCAATGGCATTCAATTGTTACCTATCATGATATCATCACACGCTCACGTGTAGGATCTTGATCTAAAGTAACCTGTTCTATGGTCTTCCTTGTCAGTGTTATTGGTGAAGTAGTTTTGGTTTGTTTATCACGCTGTTGGGGCTTTCAATAGAAATATATAGTCAAGATGAAAGGTCCAAGCTGGTTGTATGCTGTTATATCTTTCATGTGAATGACCACTGTAATCATTTAAGAAGTCCTCTTATTTCAGTCATTTGTAGCCTCATTAAAGAGAATTGCAGATTTACGGTGTGCATTGTATGCATGTTGAGGTAATTGGTTTTTGTTTCTGTTCACAAAAGCTATTGAGGATTTCTTGTACAAGTAGAGTTGTTCTCGGAGCAGACTTCAATGGCAGAGGCAGCCAAGGGCCAGCTGCCCCCTGCACATTTGACACTAATAGTTGGGAGATGCCCTTTTTTACAAGTTAGCAATTTCAGTTAGTTATGGTTTTGTTCCTTTTGCTACTTTGAAATCCTGTCTAAATTTGTTGGCATTGGAGTGAGACTCTACTTAGTTCACTCTAGAAGTGGACTAGTTATGAAGCTATTGGATCGTTTCATATGGCATGTAGCTCTTGCCATGGAACTCTGTATTTAAAGTTATTTATTGCCTCTGAATAAGAATATTTAGTTGGCCAGAATCCTTGTTTCTCACTAGGAGGTCAAGAGTTTGTCTTGCCACAGGCAAGATCGCCCTTCCCCAGGCAATAGCCTAACCCAGCTTGAGTCCTTGACCTAGTAGTGTGGAAAAGATAATTAGTCAACTAGCTAGTGTAGGTAATTGTGTTCATTACTAGGTTCATACACTCCATATGGCGTTGGAGTAGTGGTGTTGGACTGTATTCAAAGCCATGTGGCTACTGTTAGGCCAGCATGTAGTCCATGTTACCTTTTCGAGCCTTGTCCTTCTCTGCAATGGTCTTATCACCATGTCTATGTTCTTAGACCTCCAAGCATCTTCTTTAAAACCTACCGTCACCAACTTCTATGGTTTAGAGACCCAAGTTTCAGATTCAGCTCTTCTTTAGTTATGACGGGTCTCTTTACTCCGTTGTTACTAACCTGGAAAAAAGAGATCCCAAATTACCTCCTCAAGTTGCCCTTTTTTTTTTTTGACAAGCAAGTTGCCATTCGGTCTTTCCTTTAGCCCAGTATGATTTTCCAGACAGACTTGTATGGTATTTTACTTGTTCAGCCGGATTCTTAGTTACATCATCTTATAATGTTTCTGCTTAATGTCTCTACTCACTCCGTTTATCTTTACCATTATCATTGTCTCCCACTTATGCTCCTTCCTCATCTTTTTCCATACCTTTGAATTAACCTTCTTTAAGTCTACCAGGGATCACATTTCTACCCCTTCAAATCATCATGAGATTTGAATTATTATTTTTTTTTTGTTGGGAATTATATCACGATTCCCTTTAAGAGAATTTCTTGTATATAGGCTGGGCTGGGGACCAATTATCCTCTACAACTGTGAGATCTCACAATTCAGCTTACAATTGGGTCAAATCCTCATTTTGTCTCAATCTCCATGTGATTGTATTGAACCTCGAGATAGGATTCTGGACTATTGTGTTCGTGCTTTCAACTTTCATAATGGTGCAGTGGGTGGAGACATTGAGGTCAAAATAGTGGGCTCTATCTTCATATTAAAAGGGTAAATCGTGCAGAGATCCTGTGCTTTGGCAGCAATTCTTGATGCCCTACATTGGGTAAAGTTCACCAAATTCATTATTTTGTCCATCTTAACCCATTAATGTATGTACTGGTGTGTGTTTTATTGCATTTCCGGCTATTGAATCGACTGATAATCTTGGTCGAAATGGTACGGTTTAGCACCATTACCAGTTTACCACTGGGTCCAATACTCATGAATACGTTGACAATTGAAACAGGAGGACCCCATAGTTATGAGCCCCATTGTGAGAGTCATTGGCTAAATTCATATCACATGCTTTGAAATTGACCCTGAATCAGAGATAATCCAAGCCCTTCTAGCCAAGACCAATACGTAAAAGGGTTTAATTCTGAGAGTAAAAATGCGGTTCAACTCAATTAGGATGTCGAGCAATATAATATTTCTGCAAAAATATTATATGACCCGAACATGCAATTAGATGGAATGGAATATATTTAATCAACTATTTAAAACACATTTGCAAGAAATTCCTATTTCTCCACTATCCTATTCTCTCCTTACCCAGCTTGAGTTCTTGACTGGCAAATAAAAAAATTAAAAAAAAATTGTTCCAATTTCTCATTTCTTTTTGTGTTTCCATGTATTTTGCATTCACTCTGGGCCTTGCCCATTACTATTTGTGTCACATGGGAATATCTACAGAGGATATGACCTGGGACAGTGAGGAGATACATAGAGAGGGATTGTTTTTGAGCCAGATAGATTGCACTCTGTAATTTACTGTACTTGACTAACTGCAATAATTTGGTGCAATAATTGTTTTAGCAAGATTTCACTTTTGAATTTACCAGATTGACTGCAATAATTTGGTGCAGGAAACACAAACAAGCTTTTCTTACAGCACACATCTCCAATGGATCCGATGTTAAGAAAAAAACTATAATGAACAAGCACCCGTGAATGGGCTTCTTTGAGAATACTGAAACAGAAAAAGGCTATGGGCACTCATAAATAATCGGAGACGTTCAATTTGTTTAAAACATGTTTTCAAATTTATGAGTCGTAAAAAATTTGCTCATTTGGACATCAATGAGGGCGTCAATTTTTGCATCTGATTTGCAGAAATAAAAATCAACGAATTGATTAAGCTCTTACTAATATTCGAAGAAGTTGATATTTTGCAAAAGCCCACTAAAATTAAGTTTCAAATAAATTAAATCATTATTTCAAAACTCCAAAATGAATCTCACGCGATCTGGTATCACCCAACGGTGTACCATAGTTGGGCTCGGAGCAAAAATATGCATTTGATAATCTTCCTTTTTCTTTTCGACACATAGGATCTTGCCTTCACATTAACATATTGTTGTCAGATAATCTTCTCTTTGATTTTGATTGAATACCGACTCTCTGGCACATTATTTCAATTTACTAATATAAAATTAAGAGCAGAAGGTAGACCCACTTACCAATAATACATTGTAATAAGAATCCGAATTAAAAAAAAAAACACAAATCCAGCTTTGTTTTGCATGCCGGCACGCTTTTACCACTGTAATAGACAATTCCCGGTGTTTAATACGGGGCCCACTAACTATCTCATTTTAAGGTAGGTTTTGTTTGTCTTGGATAATTGAAAGTGTTGAATTTATTGTTTCAGTTTTCGTAAATTTCTGTTAAATTCACGTTAAATACTTTGAACCTGTTACGGAATTTGGTGAGAGAAATGTAAAAGTATATAGACAGGATTAGAAGTTAGAGAAGTTAATTAAAGATGAAAAAGATCGAAAACAACTTTTTATTCATCTTTTCTGGCATTTTTCAAATTTATCCATTATTTTTATATCTGTTTAAATTATTTAAAAAGAATTCACCAAACAGTATTATTTTTTAAGTCACCAAACACTATTAAGTATTAATTTGTAAATGCCCCAACATTCTGGCAAAATTGTGAACCTAAACCAGCCTGTTTGCATTGCACAGATATGCAGCCCTTTTCTTTCTTCCAAGAAAAGAACAGCCCCACATGGCTCCACTCTACACTTGTACTATTGCCCCTTTTTTAAAAAAATTTCCAATTGTGTACCCATACTATTCTAATGGATCAGCCTTTTTTTAATGATTATCCGGTCCAATTTCGCTAAAATTCTTATTTTTTAAGTGATTGTTATTTCTCGCTTTACAAGTTCATTTTCAATCTGTCACAATACATCACCTTTAAGTACTTATCTGTCTTAACAAAAATGAGGCCTCAATGCTCTTAGAGTGGTGCTCCACAACTATTTCCGTCACATACTCATATAAGACTCCACAACGATCACGACAGCCTTTCCCACCATATATTGTTACAACAAAGTTTCGTTTATGCAGCCATCCAATTACTTTTAAGATATTCTCATGCAAAAATAACTTAATTGAACATCCATAACAATATTAGCAAAAATCAAACGTGCTTTGATGAGCATTGACTGTGCATTCTATCTTGAGATAAATGCACATTTTAATGGCTTATCAACCAAAATTTGAAGAAACAATTTACGTGTCAAAATATAAAAGTTAACAAATCAGATCATTGAAATTTTCATTTCAACAGGCCTCGTTCAAAGAATCTTGTCCCTTATTTGGATACCCACCCAAAGAAATTCAACTTCTCTCCGGTTACAGTGGTACATAGCCTTTTGTAGGTCTTATTCATACTTTATTTTTTATTCTTAAAATGGTTCGAACTCGCCGAGAACATTAACCATAATAATAATTATGTTAATCAGATATCAATAAATACATGATTACAACCGGTGTATCTTAAGGTAAGTGGGTTCCAACTCACTGTGCGAGTTTATTTTTCTAAATAAATGTCCAATACTCACATTGATCGAAATCAATATTGATGTACATGTTTACATAGTTGCTGTTCTCAAGGGAGGCTACAAGATTTTCATTCGACGGTGACAATCTCTGTATTAGTGACAAGAAGCTCTATGCAAAAATATACTTTAACTTGGCGAGATATATTACACTAAGCAAAAGGAAAATTTAAATATAGAATAGTACACTATTTCACAAAAGATACTCCAATATATATCTCTTAAAAGCGATGAAATATACTATTCAACTACCCAAATTTAATTGGACTTTAATTTATTTAACTCCGCACGAGTGATCAAGTGCCGACAATACTTAAAAAGTTTGATCTATATGTAAAAACAAGTATTCGTATGAATTTTTGGCGGAAATCATTAGTTTCTCAGATTTCTTTTCCACAACACATTGTTTTAGAAGTCGGAGCACAACACACATTAAATGCCTAAGCTTGTGGGAAAAAAAAAAGTTGTGAGACACTGATCGCAAATCCATTGCACACATTTATCCGAAACTTAATACATTTTTAAATCATGTTAAATTATATTCGATTAACGTGATTTCCAACAAAATTGGTGTTCTTGGAGATTTCTAAAACAAACTCCAAACCGTTTCGATCATTATTCTAGGCCCAGAAAGAACCTTAAAAGTGTGAGTAAAACTGAATTGGACCGGAGGGGAAGGAAGGAGCACTGGAGGGGAGCTCAGTCGCACATGTGATGCCCGAAAAATTACAAAAACCAGGGTTTCCAACGGGTTTAATACCCCAATCCAACACTCACCTGCACCTGCTCTCTCTCTCTCTCCCCCCTCTCTCTCTCTAAAACACCAAGCAGGAGAGAGAGAAAGTAAGAAAGACAACAATGAGAGCTTCATGAAACCCACTTTCCCACCATCATAAAACCCCCAAAGAACAAAACACACTTTCCCTCGAGCCAAGAAAATGAAGCCCCACCCTCTCCTCCTCACCACCATTGCCCTCTCTCTCCTCCTCCTCCCCGCCGCCGTCAAGCCCGACCTCTCCGCTGACCTCTCCTCCCTCCTCACCCTCCGCTCCGCCGTCGGCGGCCGCACCAGCCACTGGAACCTCTCCTCCCCCTCCGCTCCCTGCTCCTTCTTCGGCGTCGTCTGCTCCACCTCCTCCCCCCAACGTGTCACCGAGATCCACCTCCCCGGCGCCACCCTCACCGGCCAAATCCCGCCAGACACCTTCCAGAACCTAACCCAGCTCCACACCCTCTCCCTCCGCTACAATCGCCTCTCCGGCCCCCTCCCCGTCTCTCTCTTCTCTCTCCCCTCCCTCCGCTCCCTCTACCTCCAGCAGAACCACTTCTCTGGCCCCATCTCCGACTCCCTCTCCAACCTCACCGGCTTGGTCCGCCTCAACCTCGCCGGTAACAACTTCTCAGGCCAGATCCCCCCGTCCCTCAACAACCTCACGCGCTTGGCCACATTATACTTACAGTACAATAACTTCAGTGGATCTATCCCTGATTTAAGCAACGTACGTGGCTTAGTTCAGTTCAATGTGTCTCACAATGACTTGATTGGTGCGGTGCCAAAATCTCTGTCCAGTCAGCCCGCGAGCGCGTTCGCCGGCAACTCCCTATGCGGCGGGCCGCTCGCGGCTTGTAGTGGAAGTCCTGCAACCGATGGAGCTATTGCCGGGGTTGTTGACAGTAAGAAGAGGAGGAAACTCTCCGGGGGCGCGATTGCGGGAATCGTGGTCGGATCGGCGATTGGATTACTTGTCATTCTCGCGATTTTGTTGTTGTTGTGCCGGAAAAAGAGGAATACTAAGAAATTAGATTCGAAAGAGGTCGATGCGTTGAATCGAACGGAAATTGCTATTTTAGGAGAGAAGTCAGCTGGGGATGTGAATAATGTGAATAGTTTGACTGGCAATGGGTATGGTGCGAAGAAGGGTGATGATGATGTCAATGGGAATGCTAGTGGGAATGTGAGTGTGAGTGTGAGTAAAGGTTTGGTGTGTTTTGGGAAAACTGGGAGGGAATTCAGCTTGGACGATTTGCTGAAGGCGTCGGCGGAGGTTTTGGGGAAGGGGACGTTTGGGACGGCGTATAAAGCGGGTTTGGAAGGAGGGATGGTGGTGGCGGTGAAGAGGTTGAGGGATGTGGCGGTGCCGGAGAAGGAGTTTAGGGAGAAGATTGAGTTTGTTGGGAGGATGGAGCATGAGAATCTGGTGCCACTTAGGGCTTATTACTATAGCAGGGATGAGAAGCTTCTTGTGTATGATTACATGCCTATGGGGAGCTTGTCTGCATATCTACACGGTGAGCATTTCTACCACATTGTTATCTGGAGTTTGATCTGATTAGTAGATTCTCTTTGACCTTATAATTGCTTTCATTCTTTTCCTGAATTGGGTAACTGATAGTTTTGATTAGCTGTTGCATTGTGATTCAAATTGCTTAGCTTCCAATAAGTGAAAATGGACTTTGCTAGTTAAAACGCTTTTCGCTATCGAGCGATTGGTACATTATGTGTTGCCAGAAAGAAGGCTTTCTGGATTGCCAAAGTTTACTATTGAAATCCTCATGTTGAGTGGGTTTCTTGATCTGGGATGTATTTGGTTCTTCATTTTTCTGATCTGGGATTGTCTAGGTTTCAGGTATGTATTTTGTTTTAGTTAACCTAGATCTTTGCAAAATGACAGGATTTTCCTATTTTTAGGACATATAAGATCCACAAAAATGAGAGTGGATATCTTATTCCTATTTCCCTGCCTCATAAATTTGCCTCGCATATTTTTCCGAAATAGTTTATTGCCTATTGGATCTGCATTCCTCCATTGTAGTGGACCAGCTTGAGATGTCCCCACCATGAAGTTTATGCATACACGAAACCACATTCATATTGTGGCCGAAAAATATGCGTTATAAGGGCATTGCTACATTTTCCAATGTAGAAAAAACTACAAATATGAGGACTCTCTTGTGGCATGGAATGCAAGAGGTTCTTCTTTCTAATATATGAAACTCCTCAGATTTCTGCATTGCTATTCTCTCGAACTATATATCTTGATTGTCTACTAGAGGCCAATGCATAGTAGGATCAAAACTGATTTGGCAAATGAACTTCCTTTAACTACTTGTTTGTTTACTCTTGCCTACATTTTTCACTTTTCCATTACAGGAAACAGAGGAGCTGGTAGAACGCCATTAAACTGGGAAACAAGGTCCTCAATTGCCCTAGGATCCGCCCGCGGAATCACACACCTCCACTCACAGGGCCCCACAGTCTCCCACGGCAACATCAAATCATCAAACATCCTCCTCACAACCTCCCACCAACCCCGTGTCTCCGACTTTGGCCTCTCCCAACTCGCCGGACCCAACTCCACCCCCAACCGCATTGATGGCTACCGTGCACCAGAAGTCACCGACCCCCGAAAAATCTCCCAAAAGGCCGACGTCTACAGTTTTGGCGTAATGCTTTTGGAACTTCTTACCGGTAAAGCTCCTACACACAATGAGGAGGGGGTGGACTTGCCGAGATGGGTCCAGTCTGTGGTTCGGGAAGAGTGGACTTCAGAAGTGTTTGACATGGAATTGCTTAGGTTTAACAATGTTGAAGAGGAGATGGTTCAGCTTTTGCAATTGGCCATTGACTGTGTTGCTCAGTACCCAGATAGACGCCCTTCGATGGGCGAGGTGAGTAGCCGAATCGAGGATATTTGTCGATATAGCCTGAATCAGCAACAGAACCCATTTGGCGACGTGATCAACGGTGGTGGTGATGATTCGGATGCACTGTGATCTTCAAGCTGCAGAGCTAAAGAAAACATTTTGTGTTTTCATTTCTTGTTGTAACTTTGGGTTTAAGGTACTTAATTTGCTCCTTGATTTGGGGGTTGGATTCGTTTCTAATTTTCTGGGTTCATTTTGTCATTGAAAATCAATTGTGGCATGTTTTCATTTTGCATTTACCGGATACAAATCATGTACTATTCCATTGTATTTTCCCAGTTTGTGTATTTGTGTTGGTAGGATTTTTTTTTTCCTTTCTGATCTATTCTGTCTTGGTGGATCAACTGTGAATAATTGCCAACATTTGTCACTTTTGCCCCTCCTTTTGATTCTGAATCTGATGAAATGTTAATTTGTTGAAATAGTGGTGTTTGGTTGCTTTTGTAAAGTGGTTTCGGGTTTCATGTCCACATTGCCATCTCTCTCTCTCTCTCTCTCTCTCTCTCAACAGACACACACACACACACACACACACACACTTGAAGCTGGATTGAGATGCTATGTCAACTAATCCAGAGTAATGCCATGTGAGTTTATTCTCTTGGGTGCATTTTTCATTAATCAAATAGTACTAAACTGGGAGACATGTGTATACTGCAGATGGTCTGAAGAAATCTCTCCACTGATATTGGTAAACCTAGCTTTTGTCAGTCAATGGGAAGCCTTTTGCCAAATAAATATATTGTTTCAGAAGCTTTAATAAAAATCTTGGAACTTCCTAATTTTTTCTTCTTTTTCAGGCCAGGACCTTTTCTTTTCTTTTCTTTTTTCTGAAATCAATTTCCCCTCCTCACATGGCATTCAGGCGCAGTTGGCTTGGTTTCTACCTGGGCAAAGGGTGTTGAGAAATATTTTAGTGTATTTTTCGTCTTTGGGCTTGGGCCCTCCTTAGTACCAAAAAGGAAAAAAAAAAAATTAATTTCCCCTATATTGAAATACTAGTAAAATTGTGACTAGCTCAGTTGGTCAAAATTTTTGCATCTCATTAGAAGATCAATTGTTTGAATCTCTCCACTTACGTATGAGTGTTCTCCCCTTCATATTTGTTGGGAGTTTCATTTCATTATTGTAATTATTCTTTTCTACCACTTGACCAAAAAAAATTGGCAATATCATTTGCTTTTAATCTTAGGTTGGCTACTTGGGGTGGCTGGCACTACACCAAGAGTTATTTTCTTAAGCTTTCAGTTTTGCTTTCTAATGAAACCTCTTCTGTTGAGACTGATATATTCTTGCTAGTTTGTTTTCAAAGTTAGCAGTGGGTTATGCCCACTTTCTAAAAGGAGTTTTAAGTTTTCATAGCCATTTGGTGCTACTAAACATACCTTTTAGCACTCGTATCAACAAGCTGGACCAAATTTTTTTTTTTTTTTTTGAGCACTCGTATTAAGCAGTGAGATCTTAAATTGACGAGTATAATTTTTAGCACTCGTATCAAGCAATGGGATCTTAATTTTAGCCTTTACATTATTTCTTAGAGATTTTCTGCAGATGACTATGTAATGCTGGAGGCAATACTCGATGCGGGGTTGCACATCAATTTTAAGAATGGAAAAAACACTCTCCCTAGGGTATAAAAAAACGTACGATTTAGACATGATAACCTACCTAAACTATTTTGGTTAGTTAGGTAAAAATTCATGGTCCGCCCTCATTAAATTAGGGAAATGTACGTAAGACTGTTAAACTCATGGTGGTTGGGGTAATAACTAGTAGGAGTATTTTGTTCCCTCCAAAATTGGAAAATGATAAATATATTTATCAAAAAGTAATGGCATTTTCTCTGACAGCTGTTGCAAGCACATGGTCTTACAAAATAGTACTAGTAATCTACCTAACAGGCCCTTAATGTGGTTGCATGAAGGTGACAGTTTTTTTTTTTTGAACAGGAAGGTGACAGTTCATACCGTTATGTTTACAAGACATACCCCAAAGTTGGGATTTGGAAAGAAATAAGAAAAGTGTACTAAAGATCACGAATGCTCCTATTTTATGCTAGAAAAATACTACTACTCATCCATTCCATTAATATTCAACATTTATATAGTCTAAAAAAATATCTTCCTTCAGTTCCAAGATAAAAACTCTCAAAAGAACCTTTTCAATAACTCAGGGTGTCTACATCTTGATTAATTTCTTAAAAATGAATCCCATCGTCCACTAATATAGACTCAATAAAATTTAAGATAAAGCTCTGTATAAACTGGCCTCACAAGAATTCATAGCACCTACAAGGTTTTGAAAAGAGAGAGAGAGAGAGAGAGAGAGAGAGAGAGAGAGAGAGAGAGAGAGAGAGGAATGACTAGAAACTTAATTATGTAGTCCAAAAAACTTCATGAAATAGTGGTTGATAATGCTCATTTGAATGACTAGAAACTTAATTATGTAGTCCAAAAAACTTCATGAAATAGTGGTTGATAATGCTCATTTGCTTAATTAGGAGATACACCCCCTTCCAACATTAAAAGGGAACACTACAGGGACCAAAACAGAAACATGCAATAGTTAAGGTCCTATTGAAAAGAACACTGAGAGATCACCCAATCATTTTCTTTTCCTCTACTTATATTGACAACAAATCCAACTTGAGTTCCACAGTTTACAGAACCACTAAAAAGAAAAGAAGAAGAAGAAGACAACATTCCAATAAACAGAGAAAAAAGAAGAAGAGCCATGTCTTATTACAGAGAAAAAAGAAGAAGAAGAGCCATGTCTTATCACAGTTCACAGTTTACACAGGGAATGATTATTACAGAGAGAAATAAATGCAACTAAAACAAACAATTGTTTCCCCGAGGAAGCAGAATTCTGATTCTTGGTCCCAAACAAGTACTGACACATAAAATGTCTTATTAACCTTGATCTTTTTTTTGAACGGCAATGTCTTAACCTTGATCTGTTTCTTCATCTGGGTAAAATAGAACAAACCCTCTGATCAATTTACCGTCTTTGAGTGTTTGATAAGCCAATCAAGGACAGCATCAATGTTTACAGAATCTTTGCACGAGATCATGTAGCAACACACCTCTCTCTCTTGGATTGAGTCGAGACCTCTGCGACCCAGAAAAAAACGAGCGATTAAAACACGAAAGGCTACGTTACATGGACTTAGGTACGGATATCGGTACATGTCTAAGTGTCATGTTCATCTAATTTCCAACTCAAGGACACGAAAGTACGCCCAATTTCTTAGTATCTCTTTTTATAGTCTGGGATAATAGTATTTACATAGTGCCTTAGGTCCTTTCATGCATAATATTGGAGTTCCTCGAATAGTTGATGGTAAATTTGAATTGCAAAATATGTTTTCTAGGTGAATGTCTAACCGAATGCTTCCAACACAGATTCCATACCCTTATCCACGTGTCCAGTGGCAGACATGGGTACGTCATACAGATGATCCACGGAAAAAGGAAGAAAAGAGATTGATGAAAGATAGACAGCATAATCAAGATGATGATGACCTTTTATTTACCCAAAAAAAGGACAACAGTCATTTGCAGGGTTTGTGGAACTTACAGCTGATCCACCAGAGCTTGCTTGGAAAGAGCTTCTGATTTGTCAATTTTGTTGCCAAGAACAAGCAAAGGGATCCCACTTAAGGAAGGCTTTGTCAAGAGCTCATGAAGCTCAGTTCGGGATATGGGAACACTGTCTCTATCTGCGGCATCGACAACATATCTACAAAGAGAGCCAAGAAATTAACACACACGGAGAGAGAGAGAGAGAGAGAGAGAGAGAGAGAGAGTTAAATTTTAACATCTTGAAAAGTTTCTCAACATTTTATTCTTCCAACAATGTTCAACTTTTGACTGCAGCCAAGGACCAAAATGTTGAATAAAAGAAATGTTCGAAAATACATAAATGGTTCAAACATGAAGTAAAACATATCTAAGTGCATAAAAAGACCAATAACTGATTATCAGACATGTTCAGATTTATAGATTGATTTACTAATTCGGAAAAAGGATCCACCGACTACAAAAATTCATTTTGTTTCATTTCCGTCTCATAGGAAATGGAAACACTTAAGAGGTTTCAATGGAAACAAATAGGAATTTTGATCCATGAGGACCATGACTGCAGCAGAACAGGTAACTGTGTTGATATGTAGCTACAATTTCATAAGGTAGAACTAAACAACATCACCATGGTTCACGGAATTTTCTTTTTGTTAAAAAAAAGTCATGCCTAATAAGCTGCTGGCGAAATGCCTGATGGTAATCAACTTAATTTTTCATATTGACAGGCATTTGCATGTATCAATGAAATTAAAGGCACTCTGATCCTATAAAAACAAGCCAGAAAGAGCAAACAAAGGTGTAGAGCAATGACTAACACAATAGCGGAGACTCCCCGGCAGTAACGCTCCCACATGCTGCGAAACCTCCGTTGCCCACCGAGATCCCAAAGCTTAATGGTTACATTCCCTTTTGTAACTTTTCGCATATTAAATCCCACCTGGTTTTAGGATATAAATGTTTCTTCAGTAAGATATCTCAATGCTAAGTATCAAGAGTGCCAACAATTGATTTTAGTTACAGGGAAAGATACTTACAGTTGGAATCCTGTCCTCACTATATCCTCCTGTCTGATGAAAAGTAACCAAGAGATGAGTTAAGATCTCAGAAAAGCAACCGTATTACATGGGACATAGGCAAATATAAGTATAGGAACATTCTCGCTTACTCACAGCAATAGCATTCACAAGTGATGTCTTCCCTGCATTCTGAAGGCCTACAAGGGAGAGTTCCATTTCTTGTTTAAAGAATAAGCTGAAATGAAGACAAGATAAGAAGAAAAAATGGCAAAAGTGAATAGGAAAGCTATAAAAGCCAGAAGTTCTAATAACTCAAATAACCATTTCCATAACCTGCTACATATTAACATACTTGAATTGAGACAAGTTATAAAGAAGTGTTTTATGAAAGCATACAGGTTTAACATGGCAAATAATGCAGAATAACGGCGAAAACTTCACAAATTCTCTGACAACATTCTTTTTATGAAATGAACCCATATAATGCAAGAAAATTTTGTAATCATTTGTGTTGTATAAATTTGTAACAAATTTCCAACCATGCAAATAGAAAGCTGTTTCTTTCACCATGGATGTCAAAATGTCAGGATGTGCAGAACCGAAAAATAGCTTAATATTTTTTAGGTGAACAAGAAAACATCACATCTTGTGAGCAGCCTATACGAGTTCTCAAATTGTAGCATGGGAAACTGGTATGAGACACACAAGTCATAAGGCCTCTCTTCCACTGCGCTAATAGACCCTCCCATGCTTCTGAAAAGTTGGTCCAAGAGTCGTATAATAAGCTAAGGGCAACAAATAAATCAAAAACGTGCCCACTTTGTTTAGTTAGACCTACCTAAAAGTTATGTCTCACCTCTAAACACAACTTTAAACCACCATAAAACACATCGTAAGTAAAAATAAAAATGGAACCATCAAAGTACCCTGCTACATGCCAGAACTTCAGAAATCACTCTACTATGTGTTCTTGAATGACTTACTAATGGCCTGATCAATGTGGCTGCAAATAGAAGACAAAAAGGTTCCTTAATCTATTACCCCATGCTCTTGGAATAAATGGTTCACTAAGAAGTTGTAAGAACGAACATGAAGGAAATATAGCAAACAACGAAAGAACCATCTCCAACATCCCAGAGTCACTTGCTAAAGTAAAAAGAAAGAAGAGGCACGGTTAAATACCTTTTAACTGCCAATTTCAAGTATTGAACACATTTTAACAGGTGATCATCTCAACCCCTTGCATTACTACACTCGGTGAAGAAGAGGACTTGGTTAAAACTTACGTAAAAACAAAACCGCTGCAAATGGGTACAAGGGTGACCAAAACAGCCATTAACCT
This sequence comes from Rhododendron kiyosumense, assembly GCA_019656275.1. NCBI lineage: Eukaryota > Viridiplantae > Streptophyta > Magnoliopsida > Ericales > Ericaceae > Rhododendron > Rhododendron kiyosumense. The sequence continues at coordinate 16,596 of BPLS01032143.1, forward strand.
TTATGTGCACACCACCTATAACCTGATGAACATCTGGATATGTTACCACCTTAAGGCCCAATTAGAGTAAAGCTTGCTCACACATAGATGATAACAACCTTGGCGTCGGCACATTGATTTGCTATCATAGTCTCAAAAATAGAATGCATCACCCACCCAATTCTTGAAAGGAAGTTATGTACATCTCCTTCTGGACTACATTTTGCCATTCTAAATTCTAAAAATAATACTCCCTCCGTCCCAAATTGATTGTCCGGTCCGCAAAACGGA
>BPLS01032143.1:26865-107760 GCA_019656275.1 Rhododendron kiyosumense
AAAACTAATTACAATGGTGCCGCCCAGGTTTGTACTTTGTGACACTTCATATCTGACGTAAATAATCTCTTCTGTCGATTGACCAAAAAAAAAACAAAAACTAATTACAATGGTGCCACCATCTGCCTTGTCCTTTTACGCTCGTAAGTCAAGTAGAGTGTGGTTGATCTCCTTCTAACGCTTGCATATTTATTTATTTTTTGGTAAGCAAAAATTTGGATTATTTTTCGATTTGTGTGTGTCATTCTTGCGCAAAGGCCACGCTAATCTTTTCATCGTTTCAATTTTATCATATGTCTTATGAGGGGACAACGCTTGCATGTTCTTTCCTTTTCATTAAAAGTTGTTGGAGAAGGGCAAGCGCTTGCATGTTCTTTCCTTTTCATAAAAATTGTTGGAGAAGGGAACAGGCAACCTACGGACGTTGCACTCCAGCTTGTCTGGGGATCCAATCCAGGCCGTGAAGAATTCTCTGGCATTTGGTTTCGATTTGGGTCCTCAGGGTTCAAGTCAAGTCCCAGCTTTCTCCAAGCGGGGTCGGATTAAACTCTCTTAAGCGTCACGAGGATTTTCTCAGTCAGGATCTTGTAAGGATTTTCATGGGATTCGGATCGTCCAACTTGGCAATTAATGATTCGGATTGAAAACGAACTCTTCTCTGAAAAAGTTTGTTTTCAATTCGGACCACTAATTGCAGAGATAAACGGTCTGGATGAAAACTCTCACACAATCCTCACGCAGAGAATTTTCATTAAGATTCGAATCCGTGTTTTTATTTATTTATGGAATCCTTCTCTCTAATTTTTCGTTCATTCTAATGTACAAAAGGTCACACTTTTCTTTACTTTAAAGAAATACAACCTCATGTATTTTACTTAAACCACAATACCATCACAACCATCAAAATTACACAAACAATACCCCAATCAATATTGAGTAAATAAATAGATAGATAGAATACCCAAAATACTCATAGCTACAGCAAACTTCTAGTGAGGGATTCCGAACGTTATTTGCGTGCGAATTTCTAATTTTAGCCGTCGGATCTCATTCGAGAGATTCAACAGACGAGGTGCAATGTATTTCGACCGTCGAATAAGATCCGATGACTGAGATTAGAAATTCGCACGTAAGAACGTGCGAAATCTCTCAGTAGATGCCGCTCATAGGTATTTTTGAACCATCTATCTTTCTATCCAATGGGCATAATTTCTTAGTAACTCTTTTTTTTTTATGGACCCAAAATTGGACAATTATTAATTACTTAACAAATACGGGTGTGGGACCATCATAGAGTAGAAATGTTTTCTTGTATTTTGAGTGTAATTACAGCATAGTATAAACCTTTCTTTAATTTAATTCATATCTTTATGGATTTACTTTTTGCCTTTTATTCCCCATGCCGAGGAAATGAGGGGCCAAGTTCTCATGCTTCCACTTCAATCAAAGACTATATTAAAAGTGGATGAGGTGGCGCTTTCTGATTATGAGATAGCACACGTGTGCAGCCAAATTTAAAATTAAAATTAAGGTGAAGGTAAAATGGTAGTACCAACTTTGTCCTTCGGTGTCGGTTGATAATTTATTTACTCTCTTTTTTTTAACAGGACAGAAGTTCTTTGATACGGAGTAATAATTTACTCTCTTTTTTAAAGCAGGAAAAACCAAAAAAAAATCTTTTTTTAATCAATATAGAAAAAAAAGAAAAGAAAATTGAATTCTACACTTCTTTTTTACCACATATATTCCCTTTTTTGTACTTATTCATGTGAATTTACCTTTTTATCCTTTAATAAGTTCACTTTTTTACACATTAAGGAGTAATAGAGTAAATTCACACTAAATAAAGAAAAAAAAAAGAGTGTATGTGATAAAAAGAAGAGCGTAAAAATTATTTTTCAAAAAAAAAAAGGGTAAATAAATTATCAACCGACACCTAAGGACAAAATTCTACTATTAATCTCTGACCGGATGGTTACAAGAACACCAAATGGAAAGTGCTCTGCAGTCTGTACTTTACTTGCTCTCAATACCCACCATCACAAATTATTAGAGAAAAACTTTTTAACACGGGTCATGTGAACAGTCGTTTATGGAAGTGAATTGCAATCGTCCAAGAATATTTTGAACGGTCTGAATGTTAATGAAATTTTTTGAAAAAGTTTCATTTAAATCTGGACCGTCCAAAGCCCAAACGGACGGCCGAAATCACACGGTTTTGTGAACAGTCTGTTTACAGCAGTTCCATGAATAAGTCTATCGTAAAGTTTTACTTTCGATGTAAATTTTTGCTTATAAGATTTCGTTATAAAGTTTATCATTATACTATCTTGTTGATTAATGAGGTCAATTTGCTCAATAAGCATCGGTGGTTCTCACATTTCTCGTCAATTCCTTCTCATAAAACCGGATAAATATTCTTAATGCTCTAATTAATTTTTCTATTACTCCCTCCGTCCCAATTTGTTTGTCCAATTGTCGAAATTTGTGTCTTTTAAAAATATACTTATATTTTACATTTTATAATGTTTTTTATAATTTTGAAGATTTTGTATAATAAAACTAATTGAGATCTATCAAATAAGATCCATATTGCATATTAAAAACATTACGACTTGAAAATTATAGACAATTCTTTGAGAGGTCAAACGCTCTAAAAAAGTCAAAAAGTGGACAAACAAACCGGAACGGAGGGAGTACTAATCTCGGTCACCTCTAATACTTCACTTTGCATAATTGCATGTTATTTTAACGACGGATCCCATGAGACCAGACTCATTATTAAGTATTTTCAATCTTCTTCCTTAATTAATTATCAATCTCGATTGTTTTCATCGGTTTGCTTATGGTGAGCATCAAACTATACTTCTTGGATCCAATGGTGTTATGCAAGAATTAATATTCTAGCTATCTTAAGTCTGATATTGTGGGTCCCACAAAACTTAAATAGCTACTAATTAAATATTGTGGATTCAGAGACATTTTATTCTTAAATTACGGATTTGTTGATGTGGGTCTCACATAGCCTACCACATTTATTATTGCCAATCCTGCAAATCTCGAATAATAACAGCTAACTAAATGTGATGGGTCCTAGTATTATACACGCTTATTTCATTTTAGGTTATAAGTTTATTGATGTGAATCCCAGACTCTCCCACATGGCTCACCATATTGGACTACCGAATTTGTTTTTTTTATTTTTATTTTCTTGGGTTATACTCCTATTTAGTTACTCACAAAATTTAATGGACTTTCATTTATTTCGCACTCGTACAAGTGATCCACTGCTAATAATACTAATTAAAAATTAAATTTTACGTGAAAATTTTTTTTTTGATAAATTTATTGAGCCGAAAAGGTTCGCCTTGGTTTCAAACCTAAATCTTCGAAGGAACACACCTCCACGTCTCAAGTTACAGCGCCATTGGGTTTTTGACTTTTTTTCTTACATATATATCACAAGTATCCCTTCACACTTTCCCAAGTACCCCAAAATAAAAATTATATCCCTTCAAAAAGAAACAGTATATATATGAAGTATGATTGTTGGTGCTCTTTAGTCTTGCCCCTCTTCTCTGCCTTATTTCCTCTCATACAAAATCTCTCTCTCTCTCTCTCTCTCTCTCTCTCTCTCTCTCTCTCTTGTTTCCTCTCATACAAAATCTCTCTCTCTCTCTCTCTCTCTCTCTCTCTCTCTCTCTCTCTCTCATTGAGAGCTCAAAACTGGGTACAAATCAATATATTGTGGGTCTGAGTTGATAGAAGTTTTGAGTAGTTATGGGGAGACAACCTTGTTGTGACAAAATAGGATTGAAGAAGGGGCCATGGACAGCTGAAGAGGACAAGAAGCTAATCAACTTCATCCTCACCAATGGCCAATGCTGCTGGAGATCTCTCCCTAAACTTGCAGGTCTCCTCATCCTTCTCCAATTTCCACAACCAACATTTCTAACGTTTGTAACAGAGAAATATTTTCCTCCTCTAAATTACTTTTTGGGGGCGCAGTTTTTCATAATCTGTTTTCTGAATTCATTTTTAAGAAGTGAACTTCCCTGGTATACTGTTTTTGAAACTTTTTTAGAAAACTTTTTGAAAAGAAATCCATTCTCTTTATGCCTGAATATTAGGACTCGCTTACATGCACCTTCTTCAATTCTTAGGTCTTGAAGTTAACGCCGCAAATTTCCATTTATGAGATAACAACAAAATTTACTCCTATTTTGCTTTTAAAATTATTTGCAAAAATAATTTTGAAAACTGCCACCAACCAGAGGATCAGAGGGATTATTCTTTCTCTTAACAGGGAAATAAATTGAATTTTTGGGAAAAGTTAGCTAGTTTATGATAAACAAATTACATAAGGCATGTATTAGAAAAAGTTTCCTTAAAGATAACATTAAATAACTTGTAATGATACATATATAACATTGCAAGCTTCAATGCAGAAGAAATAAGTTATCTTCTTACTTCTCATTTCTTTATAAACATTAATTACTTTTAACTTTTTTTCCGTTCTTTTTAAAAAATTTGGTGGGTGCAACTACAGGATTGTTAAGGTGTGGAAAGAGTTGTAGATTGAGATGGACGAATTATCTCAGGCCTGATGTGAAGAGGGGTCTCTTGTCAGATTATGAAGAAAAGATGGTCATTGATCTCCATGCTCAACTTGGCAACAGGTTTGTGATCTCTTCCAATCAATCCCTTTTATGAATATTTTTTTTTCGTATTGTCATCTCTTCTTTTGTGATTCTTCTCACCAGCAACTCTTTAGGCCACCTTACCCCTACGTATAAGTATGTGAAATGGTTGTGGGATAGACTGTAAAGGGATTAGTACGAGAGGCGCAAGCTGACCTGTAACACCCTGATATTACCCAATAAAGAAAAAATTGTGGGTGTTTTAGCACGAAATGGTACGTCGCCATCATTCCAAGCATTAGCCATTGATCAATGAAGACATGTCAAATGGCAGACAAGAACGGAAAATTATTCAATATACTCCGGGAGTATACTCCCTCTTCTCTCATAACATGTGGGGGCCATAGTTAGGTGAGAAGAGAAAGTATACCCCTGGTGCTGAATAATTACCTGACACGAACAAATTCCTTTCTGAATGAGTTTTTTCTTTGTCTGTAGCTCATCTTGTTTCCATTTTCGGGATCGATTTTCGCAGATGGTCCAAGATTGCTTCGCATCTCCCAGGAAGAACCGATAATGAGATCAAGAACCACTGGAATACTCACATCAAGAAAAAGCTAAAAAAGATGGGAATCGATCCACTTACCCACAAACCGCTCCCCACTCCAACTGAAAATCAACCTCAAGATGAACAGAAGTTGGAAACAGAAACAGTACTGGTTCCGCCACTGACCAATGAGGCCAAAATGGAGAACAAAAGCATGGAAGCAACAGGCTCACCTGAGTGCCCCATGGAGTTGGTCAACAATGGGTTTTGCACAGATGAAGTCCCATTAATCGAGCCCCATGAGATTATTCTGGTGCCTGATTACTGTGTTCCTTCATCATCAATATCTACAACAATAACCAGTTCTTCTTCTTCTACTTCCTCTGTTTCCAATGGTGGAATTTCAACCAATTTACTTCAAGATTTGGTGGTACCAAATTTTGACTGGCAATTTGATTTTGGTTTCTGGGATGATGATGGTGATTTCAGCAGCAGCTTGGATTTGTTGATGAATGGTGGTGGGAATGGGAATGGGAATGGGAATGCAATTACTATTGGCACTCCCCATGCTCAAGAATCTTGGAAAGTACTTGAGCTGTTGTGATTTGGAGAAATTTCTTATCTGCAGGGGCTTCTTTGTAATTTGGTTTTAGTTTATATACACAGCTAATAAAAATCAAGACGGTGGGAAAAAGGCCCACCGTTGTAATTTCTTTTCTTTTTTGTGTGTACATATTTATCTCTGCGTGAAACAATCTTAGTTGATACATGAAAAAAATGTGTTCGAATGGATCATAGCATTCGTTGTATATACACCTACAGATAATCAATTTTTTATGTCAATTTTATCTTAGTAGAACATTAAACGATCCAATTCATTTGCCTTCAATAGTACATAGACCGATAGACACACATCCTTCAATTCTACAACAGGTAATCAGGCTTTGCTTCTTGGAATTCTAAGCTAGCTGCAACTTGCAAATCCCATTTATTCGCTTCAGAGCAAAAGCTCCATATGGACTGGCTTAACACAAAAATTGACAATAGCACGCATGCGAGAGTCGAACCTCAAACTCAAGACTTTTGTTTGGCCCTTAATTATACAATGCGCCAAGTGCATTTACCACTATGACGCGTTACTTACAAGTATAGGAATTCAACAAAAAGTCACAAATATATGCATAGTAGTTGGACCACACATGACACACAATTCTTTTTGTATTGCTTAATTAATAATTATGTTTCTGAGTAGTTGATTAATAGAATATAATTTTGACAACTTGACGTTATGAATTTCTCGTGGTGGTTAATTATTATAGAATGTATTTGACTTGGAAAATTTTTAAACGATTGATTGGTGAGGGCAATATATCCCATTGGTCCAAATATATATTAAATAATTGTGTAGTTCATAGTTTGCAAAAAGGAAATGAGAATATTGGTGTAAGGAAGCCAACTAATCATTGATTTTCGACATAGATATGGTACAAACCACAAAGAGCCTGAACTAGGGGAGGATGATCCCAAGTCTTCAAATTCAAAATTACAAACGTGTTCATCGTTACGATTGAAAGCGAACTGAACTATTTATGAGCAGATCGATCGAGCTCAACTTGACTCGAATAAGTTTGAGCCAAAATTATATGCCTAGTATCGGAGCAGAGCATGAGTACGTTCGTGTCATGCAATAAGTTGGTAGTTTAAGTCCTCAAGAAAACCATGAGAAATAATTATTAAAAGCATCTTATTAGATATTGTGCTTCTTGTTTTAATATTCCATTAATTCACCAGCAAATTGCCTTGCATGTCATGACACTAAAAATGGAAATTTTTTGGTGCCGGGTGGGTATATCCCGCATGGTACCCGCTCGGCACATTCGGACCGTCCATTACACTTTTGGACGGCTCGGATTAAAGCACTCTCTCTTCTCTCACTCCAACACTTTCTCTCTCTAAATCCGAACCGTCCAAAAACACAATTGATGGCTCGGATGCACCGAGCGGGCACCCGTATGTGGTACCCGCTCGGCACTGAAAATTTTTCCAAAATAAAAAAGCTTTCATACCAACAATTAGATAAGAATTTTTCAACACGTAAATGAATACTATTATGGAGTCAAATTTCCAAAAATAAAAAATCATGGTTGCTTTCTTGCAAACTCATCCCAGCATTCTTCAACAGCTACAACTTACATATACATATATGTCGGGGCATGCACGTCAATAAAATTATTTCCTTTATCTTGTAAATATCTATCTCTTTCCTTGTAAACTAAAAAACGTAAAATATGAGTAACAGTGACAAGGGTCCAACCACACAATATTACTATTAAAGAAGATTATGCTTGGCAACTAGCTAGCTAGGAGTAATTCATGTTTAAAAAAAAAAAAACCTTGGAGTATTTCATTTGAGACATGGGTTCCGATTTTGGACTAGGCTGGACAATCTAAATCTTGACCATATATACATTGGTATAATCGATAGTTCGGATTTGCTCAAAAACTTTTACCTGTTCAAATTAACTGTTAATTGTATGGTCCAAATTTGGACTATCTTCAGTCCAATCTAAGGACGGGAGAGGATGTAATTCCTTGAGGCAAATATTAAATGTAAAAAAAAAAATCTATCTAACTTATTTAAAAGGAGAAGAAGAATAAAGTTACGATGAAGCAACTGAAATATCACAAAGGGACGCGATTCTCTCAATTCATGTTACAGACACGCCTCTCGACCATTATTCTTTCATAAGCAGTGGAGCCTGCAAATGTATGGAGTACACTGTTTATTTGAGATGAGTGTTTGGGAAGGAGCTGAGAGACGTGTTCCCAGCATTTTCGAATAATCTAGTTGAAATGCGCATCAATTTGAGAGATTCAATGCTCATCCATGGGGCAGTTATCTGATGGCTGCAGCCTGCATGGCCCCCCAGGTCAAGCTGGCGACCTTAGATGTGCCATTAAGCGCACTGTGACCTAGTTGTTTACAGCAGCTTTTGAGGGCACTCATATTGTCTCTGCCCTTCACTTGAAACCCTCACTCTTTTGTTTCTAAAAAAATTATTTCTGGAATATTATTTTTTTATGTATCTCTAATTTTTGGGAAAACACCCATTTTTTAGAAATGCATTAAGAGTGTGTTTCCAAAATTCAAAAACTATTTGTCAAGAAATATAGAATATTGAGGGTTCTCTTGTTTTTCCAAAAACGGTGTTGTAATTAATGATTCTGAAAACAACGAAAGACATTTTATTTTGGTTCACCCGAAGATATAGATAGACTTTTAGATGATGCCGAACTATACATATATATCTATATATATAGATATTTCTTTTCTTTTTGCGTTAATTAGTATTCAAACCTAAGCAATTAATGGAAAAAGACATGAGTTTTGACACATCCGTATGCGTGTGAACTTTGCGTGGATTGACTTTTAAATGAAGCCAAATTAGTAGTAAAAGTGACAAAAAACCATTTCTTCATAATTTCTAATTAAGTTGTCTCCTCTTGACATAGTACTAATTATGCCACTCCTATGGAAGCAATTAAGTTGGTCGTGTGAACCAACGGCTAAACTTTTACGCCAATCTTTGAGTGACCATGCGTTATGCCGGTATATCATCTAAGGATGACGGTCATCATGTCAACGGTTTTAAAAAAGTTTCTTTACTCTACTCGTATTTTTCGATTTACTGCCAAATTTTGTAGGACCTTTGCCACTCCAAAAAAAAAAGTGCCGAGCAAAAACAACTTTTAAAAGTAGGGTGAGATCGAAGTGTCGCATTGCTTCAACAGGGAACCCTAAAACGATCTATCCGTAAAGATGAGATGTTTTTTCAAGCATCATGAAAAGAACATGACACTAATTAGGCTATATGCTCATGAAAATGACCACCAAAACATGCATGTACCAGAATTAACTGACATTACACGAAATAGACTTATTTACGGAGTTGCGGTAAACAGGTTATTCACGGAGCCGCGTGATCTCGACCGTCCATTCCGGCTTTGGGCGGTCCAGATTTAAATGAAACTTTTCCGGAGAAAAGCTCGAAAAATTTCATTAACATCTGAACCGTCCAAATTAAACACTCTTAGATTGTCTGATCATGTGAATAGATTGTCCGCGAATCCTGACCATTCATAATGCAATTCAACGACAGCTGAATAGTCTACGTTTTAGCTTAGAATGCAGGGGTGAGGGGTCCTTCAAAGAAACAGACCAATATATATATATATATATAGAGAGAGAGAGAGAGAGAGAGAGAGAGAGAGAGAGAGAGAGAGAGAGATGAATGTGAAAGAGAGAAAGCAATTTTAGATTCAAAATTGAAATCCATTTTGGAATTAACGTGTGAGGAAGAGAGAGACAACTATTAAGAAAGTAAAGAAAATTCAAAAATAAAGATTTAGAATGAGATTAGGAAACATTAATTTTAGTTTTCTTTCATCTTTTTTCCAAATATTCATTCTTTCCAAGTATATTTTTAGTCTTACTATCCATAAATCTCAGCTATAGAAAAAATATGTACAAATCAGAGCGTCCAAAATATAGAGAATTCAAAAATCGCTGCTTCATATTATATAGAAGATATACACACACGGCCCTTCTAATAAGGGCAACCTTATTCTTGTAAAATATGAACCTCCATGAGTTTGACATTATTCCCGATCAAATTTTGATGATCCGAACCGTTCAAAGCATTTTTATGAAAAACTGTTCGGATCAAGCCCTTTTCAGTCATATTTTTTCATAATTTCTTGCGAATACCCTTAAAATCACGTTTTAAACACATTGAATGGTTACATTTTTACAAAAAATTGTTCGGATCAAACCCTTTCCGATCATATTTTTTTGCCTATTTCTCTTAAGTACCCTTAAAATCACATTTTAAATACATTGAACGGTTCGAATTATTAAAATTTTATTGAAAAATGGGAGGACCGCATTTTGTTAAGTTAAGATCGCCCTTATTAGAAGGGGATTGATATAAAATGGCACCACAATGAAAGTCGGTCGCATTACTATTATAGACCGTAGTCATAAGCAAACTAAGTCAAAAGAATATGAAGAGTACAATTCTCAATTGAAGAAGGGAAAAGAAAGTTGTCCTTTACAATCATATCTTCCACACACCCGAAAAAAATACATACAAATAGAAAAAGAAAGGGTAGTGGAAGAGTGACATGGAATGGGAAAATAGCCTGAATCCAAACATGAACATGTTCTGAAGGTTTCTTTATTGGGCACATACACTCGTTTTTTTTATAAGTCGGGAGTCCGGCCAACTTACGCACACTTCGACTATTCTTAGGGCCAATTTCACTGTCCACTTATGCTCATCTTGGGATGGGATTCCCCTTCCACTGCACTTGCACACGGGCTCCCACTTGCATAGTGTGTATGCATGTGCAAGTGGTAGTCCGCTTATGCGAGCGTTAACCCGGCAGAATTGAGCAAATGTAGTGCGAGGAGAACAATAATAATTGTAACAGTTATAGTACTTTATACATATATATATATATATATATATATATATTTGTACAGACGCTCGCATAATTTGAGGGTCTCATGCAGAGCACGGTGTCGGTGTGAGAGCCTCAAAGAGTGTGTCGGTAAATGTGTCTTTCTAGTTCTACACTTTGAGAAGGAGAAAAGAGGTTGGCGAACATAAAATAATGCAACTTTTTCAAGTCACGCTTCTTGGTACTTTTTTTCGCAGCTGGGAGATTAGGGGCAAGGTGGCAGATGACAATGTAGTATGGTGGTGGCAATGGCTCCAATGGGGCGGCGTGTCGGTGTCGATTATGTTGGCCCTTTTAGTGGATTTTGGGACCTCCCTCTCTCACTCACTCACTCTCTCTCTCTCTCATCTGGCATCCCATCATCATGAATCATGTGTAGATAAATAGTAGTAGAATGAGAGTTTGTCTCCTCTCAACACAAAAGTACACCACCCAAAGCAGTAGCAATACAACGACCACTCAAAATCCAAACTAACCAGTTATAGTGGGGGCAGTTCATCGGATCTTGGCAGTGCTTTGCTGTCTGCTCAATTGACAAATTAAGCAATATAATAAAAAGACACTTCTTTGCTGAAATGAGTTTAGTAATCAACGTAAGGTGATGCAAGGCTTGGATCAACAAAAAAAAAAAAAAAAGGTGATGAAAGGCTAACGTAAGATTAAGGTAAGCTTGAGCTTTTGTTTTGTTTACCCATTTTGAGGATTTGAGAATTTAGGGTAACATATGCCTCTTTTTATTTTTATTTTTAATTATTTTTTGGTACAAGTAGTATATCAGGATGTGTGTGTGTGTGAAACAATATTGGGGAAATAAAATAACCTTGATTAAACAAATTTCTAAGTTCGTTAAAGTTTATATCAATCTTGGAAACTTACTATTGGAATCGAAAACCTCATGTCGTTTAAAATCCTAAGCTACTCGAGCTTCAGCTTATAGTATTAAACTATATCCTCCTCGTGCGAGATCGATCCAATGATAAATAAGGTAAACTTTACATGATTTTTAAGTTGTGTGAGTTTACAAAATATTAAGCCTCTAAATATTGAGTCAAACCCTCAGCCATACGTAGTTAAGTGATTATATATTGTTATCATGGACCTCATGGCCCTGACGTTTGAGAGTGGTAGGTAAATGGAGCACAATGGAATCACAGATGTATCTCTGAGACGATTGCCAACACAAACAAAAGCGAGAGAACAGGGCAAGTTTTAAAACCCCACAAGGCCAAGAATAAAAGGAGTCACCCCCTTTAGTCACATAATCCTTCGGTAGAGTCATCCATTTGCACTTTCAATCCTAGCTACACCCGCGCTGTCAATTTCTGTTCTTGCGAATTTAGTAGTTTAGAATGTTTTTGAGGAACGCTTTCACCCTTGCGTTTCCGCTCCCGCCCGCACATTATGTGACTTAGCTCACGCCACCACAACTATATTTCCAGTTTTATAAATAGATAGATTCAGCTTTTGTGTACTGATCCTAATCATTTGATTATGGTAGTGCTCCATCCATTTTTTAAACGAGCCTTATCCTCTGCAAACCGCCAAGCCTCTACATACTTCTTAATGCATGTAAAAGTTATCTAAGAACACACTGCCCCACCTTCAGTCTCATTGTGTTTTTCAGTCTTTGCAATCATAAATTAGATGCGGGAATAAGCACATCTTTCAATCATTGTTTCAAACACCAATGTGAAGGTCAAGGCTCTTTTCTAGAGTTTGTTAGGAGCAGAAGCTCAGTTGGCTCCTTTTTTTAATTTTTGGTTGGTGAAGCACTAGAAGGGGAGGAGAAGAAAAAGAAAAACTCACAATATTGTATCTTTTCTTTTGGATATGTGCTTAGAAAGGTAGTGTCCCATTTTACTAAGTAACTACGATGCAAATTCTAACAAATTGAATAGGTTAACAAAATTTATCAACACCATACACATTGGTCTCATTTGATTTGCAAATTTAAATAGACTGAATTAACAGTCCTAGCATTGATAGGACCTGGACTATTTGTCTCAATACTAATTCTTTCAAATCCCATGTTTGACTAAAGCATAATTCCCCTAAAAGAGGGCATTTTTGGTAAATTTCTAGGGTATTTTTGTAATTTTTTAGGACTTCCATTGGCTAGGGATCTGAAGATATTGTGTAATTATTTATACCTCATTAAAATGAGTATCACGCACCCTCTCCATCCCGCTCAATCTCACCTCCCACTGGGATTATATAGTACCCCACGTAATAGGATAAAAAAATTAATCATGGAATGATTAATCCCGACTACCATTTCAAGAACCAAACATAAAACAACGAAAGATTAGGTCCAGTTGGTCCTATATCAAGCACATACAAGGCCATAGTGTTGTATGAATACAACACATGTAGACAACCTTGTAGATTGTAAAAAGGTGGGTTGGGCTCTAACCCATGAAATCCCATCATGAAAAATCTCGTCCCAAGGTCAGGCCCAATTCTCCAATTTAGGGACCCTTCTGGGGTCAGCTAAGTTTTAGCTGTCCCAACAACTTTAGATCATGGACAGTGCAACCTAACCCTAAAATGGGCAAAGGTTTAAAAGTAGTCCCACGACTCCCACCCAGTTTTCGCTGATCATTGGTCATACTTAACCAAATAGGCATCGCTTCAAACATGGGGAATATCTGCATCATTAACACGAAAATTACACATGCCGAAGGAGGGTGGGGGGAAGCAGACAACACAACAACAGCTGCAAAAGCCTATATTTCAACTAGAAATAAGATTATCACCAAGTAGCGTGCTTTCAACAGCAGATACAACCGTATCCTTTGATTCAAAACAAGAAATCACCAGAGAAAGCCATCAGAATGAATATCTATGTTTCACCTATTCACTAAAGAAGTGGTTACTATCTCCTTTCAACTCGAGACCAAAAAGCCCAGAAACAGGAAAGTATATGAGACGTTACGTTGCACCCAAAAAAAAAAACGTTCCCATGGATAAAGAAAATCATAGTAGAACCCAGCAGAGCTTTTAGAGTAGCAGAGACTAAACTCAACAAGTTCCATTCCCCACCTATACACGAAACGTGATAAACCAAATAGCAGCGTAACATATCCATACAATTAACTTTTGACAGCACAAGTGTTCGCGCCAATTAACTAATAGAAGCATCACTTCCAGGAAAGAAAAAACTAATATAAGCATCATTTTTCCAGTTTTGTGTATCAACAACATCGAGCCATGAAATATCGCGAACGCTGCTTAATTGCCAAGGAACTATTAAAGCATTTAACCCAACACATGTACATGCATCCACCTAATAACTGCTACAAAATAGCCACTAAGATGATTCCACGATTCTGTAAGGAACCAACTAACCAAAGTCATCCTTTGTTTTTTTGTTTTTTTTTTTTCCTATCATAACCAAAAGTCATGCTTAAAACGTCATATTTAACAAGCATACAACCTTTTGGAATGAATCAACTAACCTCTAGGTTAGAGCTCCAACTTGATTTCAGGACCTTGACAACCACTGTAACCTATAACCTTCTTTGGGATATCAGTTGTAACAATAGTTCCACCATTATAACCGTTCATAAGTAACTTCCCAATCTTTGACTTCCACTCCGAGCTGTCCCTCTCATTCTTCTTGTCATGAACAACTCTGTCACAGTAGTTGAGCATGGTTCCCAAGCCAGTGTTTGGTATCCAACCGTACTCGGTCAATACGCGTGCTTCACCTTCAGTCAAGTCCTCTCCAACCTTAATCATAGAGATAAATCGTAAGAACCATAAAGCTGTTCTGTTATTCCGACCATAATATCTGCCAATTTTTTTTCTATGATAAAAAATATCAATATTAACATCTGCCAAAAATAAAGACAACAATACAAAAAGTTTAGTAGTGAGTTAGAAGCCAGTTTATATGCCCCACATAATCTTCCAATATGCTAATAGCACAACTATAGTAAGAGGCAAGTAGTGAACAGGAGGGATCAAATGAACAAACAGATCCATTCTCGGGCATTATTTGCACCACATGGCTGTCAAAAACTCAAGCCTGTGTACTCGCTAGCAGCTGAGTTTTCATCATTGCAATGGCACAGGCCCTTTGAAAAGCACAACATTATACAAGAATCCAAAGATTTACAGCTTCTTTGAAAAGCACGTACAATAAAAAGCATGTCTATCAAAGGGAAGGCATCATTCCAATTAAAAACATCAGAACAAAGAATGAACAATCCCAGAACTATAAATCAAATTACTATCAATAATGGTCAAATTCAGTGTCTACTCAGAGTGAACTGAAACGAATGACGCTGTGCACTGCATTATGCCTTTTGTAGCATGTTCCAAACATATCAACATAGTTGGTCGATAAATTGGTTAATAAGGCAAAAGCTTAGTATTTATGAGGTCACTACACATAATAATTGCGATCACCACTATCCCCATTCATGTGAAGAAATACATATCTAGTCATTACCATTAATGCTTTATTCTCAATTAGTGTAACCCTGCTACAGCTAGTAAGCTTCATTGCAGTCACCAACCGCTTAATCTGCCAATGGATGGGTAGGGAATCTACCAACTCAAAGAAGTATGTTGCAAATCCATATTCAGGACGTTCCAGCACTATTCTGCATTTAAGAACCATGGGAGTAACTCCATAATCCAGAAGAATGAGAAATTAAAAATAGGGGTTAAAAAACACAACAGATGCTGCCAAATATACCTGTTATGTCTTTCAAAAACAAATATAAATGACTGCAAGTCACGGCACCACCCCCATTCAACAGGCCATTTCAGGAATTGTAGATATCTTGCCTGAAAATTTCAGGAAGAGTGAGCGAAAAAGCATGAAAAAGAAGATATAAGAACCAACGACTAGCAAGAATTAACATGAAATGGAATTACATCAGTTAATTTCCTTGATTTTTATAATATAAACTAAGGTAGAGAAATTTTCTTACTTGCTCCACCAGCGATATTAAACAAGCTAAGCAATAACTAGCCTTCTCAGCCTTTGAGCACCGTAATGGAGGCAACTTCAATTGGGACTGGCGATGGGAGAAAAGCTGTTCCCGCAAAGTAAGAAATCAACATCAGAAAGTAAGAACTAATAGTATCAATGTGCACAATCAAAACAACAAATAACTGAAAACTAACGATTAACAGTCTCATTACTCATGAAATGCACACCATTGTGCTTCCCACGTGATGCTTGTTCAAAAATAAAAATTTGTAACTAACAAGAATGATTTCTAAGATCATGCTCATTCAAAACCGATTTCAAGAACTTCTAGGATTAGCTCATCCTCCTCCTATCTACAGTTGCTGGGAATGGAATTAAAAAAACAAATGAATTTTATATGCAACAATGTGATTTTCCAACTTCGTTTCTCCTATTCTTACTATAATATGAATAGCAAGTTTACAAGGATGGAGACATGAGGGCAGTTTACAGAATAGTCACCAACCTTCGATATCACGTCTTCAAGCTCTGAAAAGCTGTCTTCACTGTCATCAATGGCTTCACCGCTCTCGGGCTCTCCATAAAGCTTAATTTCATTCACTAGCACCCCTTTCTCAATTAATACCTACAAACTGAAACCCATGAAGCCCCAATCACGGAGAAAACAACTGCCCAATTCCAAAAGAAAAGACAACTATGACATGATAGTACCTGCAGAAGTCCAGGAGCATCTTCCTCCATTGCTGTTTCAACTGAATCACTGCAATCCAATGCAAGAGAAACGTCAAAATTGCAACCACGAAAGGGTGGGGGGAACTCAAACCAAACATATGCAGGAAGACCTATTATAAAGAGGTTCATATAGAAAAAGTACATATAGGAGATGTGTTTTAGGAGTTTTAATATTACGTGGCAGTTTTCCTTTTCTTCCGTGGACGGTTGATTCTTATAGGTTTAGCAGATACAGATGCAATAGGACTGCAGTCTACGACACAAGGCACAGTCTTCTTCAAGCACTCGAAATTTCTCGAACTATTTAAACTAGGAGGCTCCCTGGATGCCAGCAGTTTAATCCTGTCTCGCAATAACATATGGTCTACTTCATTGCCATAAGATGCTTCAGGAATTTCCAGTTCACTCTTCACACATACTACGCGATTAGAGGGGGAATTGTATGCAGCATCCTTTTCCAGTTTATGTTCACCATGATCCAAGGGTTCAGCTTTGATATTTACAAAGGTTGATGATAATGCAAAACCCGGCATGTGATGAGGGTTAGAGGCAAAATCATGTCCACCAAATGATTCATTGGTGATGGAAGCCTTCTTAGATGAGCATGTCCTGTCATTTTCTGTTATTCCGACAACTCCTGGCTTAGCAGATTTGGCCCCCTGGCAAGACCGCATTGATGAAGAATGATTTAGTATTGTAGAAGATGATCCAGCAATAATACCCTTCGATTTACCAGATTTTGAAGTCATGTTAAAATCAGAAGCATTTATCGCTCGAGCATGAGTATGATTTCCAGCCACCAAGGATTCTGCATCACCGTTGTGATTCTTTTTCTTTGCTCTACTGATACTATGTTGAATCGTGTCACCCACAACTGCGTTAGACAACCATGAATTATTACCCTGCACAACATAAGCCAAGACAGCTCAATCAGAAAGAGCTACAGCTTTACCTGACTCATAAACTCAATTTTTGCGTGCGCACTACACAAAAATGCACAATCACATACAAAAGAATGGCAACAACAATATGATACATACATACAAAAGACAAGGGTTTTGAAAGAACACATCAAAATGGGCAGACATTATATTTCCAAGTTTCTTTTCAAAAAAATGTGCAATGTCATATCTGCACGATTTCAATCAAGACAGAAACCTTAAAGCAATTGCATAGCAGCTTTTAGTAGTCAACAGCGAGATGTCTCCCATTTCCTGACATTGTTGAGGTTTGAGAAAAGAAAAACTATTTGTCAAGAAAAAGTAAAAGTTAAAAAAAAACAGGGCTTCAATGAAGGCAACAAGTTCAGTGCATAAAAGATTTGTAACTCTACAGCTCGAATAGTGGTCTATATAATGTCTAATCTCGGCTTCCATACTCAACTGAATACTAGAGACCATCTTTTACAAGACAAATGAAGGAAGAATTACCTCCACAACTGGTTTTGTCAATTCCAACGATTTCCTGGAAAGTAAAACAGAGAATTTAGAAAGTCAGTAGATCCTGCACTCCCCAATGGGTGACAGTAGGAAGATGGGAACAGTTTAGAAGAGAACAATCAGGATATCATTTACCTCCTTACTACCTGGATATGGGTTTAAAGCATCTGCATAAGGACTTAATTCTTTTTTTTTTTTTATGGGAGCTTAAGGACTTTGTACAACTACTACTATCTTCTGCAATTTTCAACAAGGACCCCTAAAGTCGAAAAGAAATGCAATTCATCAAACAAGGACCAGTACCTTGATAGCAGAAACCTTCGCCTCTCTTTCAGAACAATAAGATCAAGATCATCCACCAAGTCATCGGCAATCTCTTTCCTTAAGTTAACTGCTCGCACTTCGGTACCCAAAGCACCCTCCACACCATTCCCCCATGAAGTTATTAAATTTTGATCCAGATAATCAACTTTTGCTTTGACATGATACATGGACAGCACTGAACATGGGATCAAAGTGCTTGAACAGGCATCTACTTTCTCCACTAAAACAGTCTCACCGTTAGCTTCAATAGATGTTATCTCGTTTGAGCTCACATTCTCATTCCCTTCTGTCCCTTGGGAACTGTTATCACCAAGCAAACCTGCATGATGTTCATTTTGGCATTTTGTAATCATTGATGAACTAAAGTGCACTGATATTGTGCAGTAGCAAACTTTTAAATAATTTATCCACGTTATTTACCAGTTTGACTTTGTTCTGGTGAAAACATCGGATTCCTCTCTTCCTGAGCAGAGAAAGCAGGATTGAAACCATTCATTACAAGCCCCTTATATAAGACAAATTGTAATACACAACTTCAAGACGAACAACACCAAACAGACTCGTAACGGTGAATGAAACTTTGTGCTAATGAAACGAAGGTTCAACCATATTTATAAGGGACAAACAATGGGCAGATAAAGAAGCAGAATAATGCAGGGGTCTCACTAATGAAAACTCGTGTTGACACAACAGGCATTATCCCATTTAAGCTGGTAATAAGGGGAACAGAAACACAAAAAATAGTAGCAAAATTAGCATCTAATGTGACACTTTAAAAGTAAATAACCTTTCTGCAGCAGATTTCTCAATGTTCAATAACCCCAAAGTGTAATTTTATTCCCTTGACTATTAAATTAGGAGTACATTCCATAGACTACAATCAACGTACATGAAACCTTCAAACAGGCATCAGTACAGCCATTAAGAGTGAGTGTGAATGCATTGGTCAACAATTTTCGCACTCACATGAATGAAAAACAAAAAATGCACCATGCTGTCAAATTTACATTTCAAAAATATTGAACTGAAGTAAACATACCAATACCCTATTAACTGAGCACAACATGAAACAAGAGTCAGCATAGCCTCATCAAAATGCAAGTGGCTACAAGATCAACAGAGAAAATTTGAATTTGGAGATAATCCCAGCATGACATTGTAGCATAACAAGTGTTTTGAATACAAAATGAAAAAACAACTTAATGTGACATAAGGCCAGGACCCAGGATACAGATATGCATTTCAAATATGAATTGTACTAGGATGTGTTATGCAAATAACCCAACTTTCTAGTCCATGTATCTCCCAAAGAGGTAGAAGGCTCACAGAATATACTATTACCAGAAAAAAGAAACAAGAAAACCAACAAATGCTTAATACAGCCGCAAATTTCATAACAAGCTAAATTACCTGCAAAAGATGTTGTTGATCATCCTTGTTAACAACAACATCAACTGGGGAACTGCATATAATCAGAAGGAATAATTTCTAGAGTGGTTATGCTCAAATAATATCCCACAAGTATAACAATTAAATCCAATTCAATTTTAACATGTTTCAATAAAATTCCAACTATTTCCATGTACCCTTCACCTGTTAAGTACAACAATTCAATTTTTGCACGTTTCAATACAATTTCAAATATGTCTATGTACCCTTCACCTGTTCCAGCGCACACCAAGTGGGCTTCAGCACTCTTTTTTCTAAGGAGCCGAACAATTGATCTTTCAAGCTTTGTTTGAAAACATAACAAGCTTCAAAAATATGATCGTGTTTGATTTATTAATTAGCCGAACCGATTTCGCCAAGCTTTTAGCGAGCCGATCACGAACTGATATCAAGAAGCTAGAATTTTTGAAAAATCATCAGTCCAACGAGCCAAGCAGTAGTTTGTTTGAGATTGGTTCAAAAGTTTAATGACATTCAAACATATACTCAAACTTCATATGTTCGTGTATTAAATGTGAAAACTTTATATCCAACTCAAAACCAATTGATCGTGACGGGAGAGGTCCAAGACTCCAAGATGATCTCCCTTCCATAAGGGACAATTATCTAACAATAAACCAATCCCAAAAGAGCTTTTAACGAGCAAAAACGGGCTCCAACTCAAGCAATTTGGTTCGTTTATCAGCCCCACCCCCAATCTTATACTCCCAACAAAACAAGGTCGGAACAGGAATTTATAACAACATAAACAAAACTCACACAGAGGGGCCTTTACTCGCTTTCCGCAATTCGGTATCGGATGAATCCGAAAGGCGTTTAGCAGCGAGCAGCATTTTCAGGCGATGCTTCAACGGAACGCAGTCGTGCTCGTCCGACCAGGCATTGTTATGGTGGACCCCGTTTCCGGATTTGATTCGAATACCATCGTAGCCGGGCAAAGGAGCCATCTTTTTCAGAGTTTCAGGTCTGATTGGTCGAACCATCGATGGCCAACCCTTCAGTCAGATAAGAAATCAAACACTTCATCGACCTAGGGTTTGTAGGAAAAACCAACGCAGACGAATAAATTTTATGTGGAGAGAGAGAGAGAGAGAGAGAGAGAGAGAGAGAGAGAGAATACCTTGGGTGGTGTTTGGCATGGGAGGGAAGGACGAATCGGGAGGGCTTTATGATGAGGGGGTTTCAACTGAAAGTACTGTCACGCTTTTGGCGCGAGGGAGGAGAGGGAATTCAAGAGGATTGAAAAAAGGAGAGGGAGAATTGGAAGGGTTTTTTTCATCTTCCATTGAAGACGAAACTGAAACTGGTGAACCTCTGGAGACCCGGGTTTTTTTTTTGTTTTGGAACTTGATATTCTCCTCTCTCTTTTTTTCTTTTTTTTTTCCCTGGCTCTTTTTCAGCCCTTTTACAATCATTAAAAATTACTTATCTAGGCTCCATTCCACTAAAGCCCCCGTTCCGATTTCTTTCAAAAAGTACTTTTTAAAAATGAAAGTAATTTTAAGTTCAAAAATTATATATTTACGCAAATAATTTTTACTATTAATATGGATCTTATTTAACATATTTCATTTGAAATCTTTTGAACGGTGCAAAAACAAATCAAAAAATTATTTTCCATTTTCATTATATTTGAGTTTGAAATTACTTTTTTTTTAAAAATAAGTTTTAAAAGAAAGCTGAAGGGCACCTAAACCTTCTAAAAAAATAATTAAGTGTTTATTTTTATTTTTTAAACTTAAAAATAGTGTAGTAACTACAAAAATAAATTTTTCAATTTTTTTTGCATCGTTTAAAAGATTTCATCGATATCTTTCAAACAAAATCCATATTGCATATTTTTAGATTTCAATAAGTCTATTGTTTTTAAACTTAAAAATTGCTAACAAAATACTTATTTGAAAATAAGTACTTTTTTTAGTTGACGCACCAAAAAATACACAAAGTTGTTTAGCGTTTTAGAGATGAGTACTTTTCATTTTCCGCTTAACAAAAAAATGAGATAAGTACTTGAATCCACGAATAGCCAAAGATCCCAAAAGTGCTAGGTACAAAGAAAATGTACCCATAAATTACCCATAATACACTTATAGAGGTATTTGATGATAAGTGTACCTGAAAATTACTCAAAATACACTTGTAGAGGTATTTTATGCTTGTAGAGGTAGACCAGCTATAAAATACCTCTACAAGTGTATTCTAGGTAATTTTCGAGTATATTTTATTTGTACATAGCATTCCTCTCGATATCCACGTGAAAAAGAGAGAGACTATTGAATTACTGTTGATCGAAAGATCAAAAGTAAAAATAAAGAAAGATCATCTTTTACTAAAAAAAACTATCAAGACTTAAACAAGAAGACATCGAATTATCTCATATTTAGAGCATCAGTAGTGGAATAAGCAAATGTTAATAATTAAAACATGCCACATTAGATTTTGATTATCCATTTAGAGGTTATAAAAGTTAGCAATGTCAAATCTCATATTGGTTATTTTTTGCTCATAATCAAAACCAATGGGACCATTGCTTCCTTCCATGAGTTTTCTCCAAACTTTTTCCCTTCATTTCACGTAAATCTTTTGAAAAATTGATTTTTGAAAAACTAGTTTATGTTAAAACATCTTTTATAAAAAAATATTTGTTCTTGAAAAAAAAAACAGTTCAAGTTAAAAACAGTTGGATAAAAAAATAGTTTATGAAAAAAAATGTGTAAAAAAACAGTTTTGTGTAAATACAATATTTTTAAAAAAGATTGAAGAAAAAGTTTTTATAAAATAAAAATAAAAAGTTCATATAAAGACTTTTTTTTTTATAAAAAATTTCTGAAAATAATAGTAGTAAGAATAGTTTTTTATAAATATTTTTTGAAAACATTGTTGGGAGAAAGAAGATTTTTGTGCAATGATAGGTGTACTTTTTGAGAAAATATGGGGATCACTAAATTTGGTTATTGGCAAAAGATTGCTAGTTTTAATTATTCAAAAGCTAAAATTTGATGAGTTGCTAAAAGGTTGTTAAGTTTTGTTATTTCAATGTGAGCACTTTTTTGAGCAAACGTTGTTAATTTTAGCAACTTTTTGTTTTGCTTATTCCATTATGGAGACCTCCTCACTTGAGCTTTATTTTGAATTGGACCTTTAAAATTTTAAGCAGGTTAACTTAACTTTTGTGTAGTAGGCATCAACTTTGGGCTGTAAGATCCGAGGCCCTCAAATTAATCAAAATTTGGGGGCCTAAAACGGTGACTTCACGAGTTTTAGTCTAAAGTCGGCTTTACAATATGTATTCGACTTCTGGAACAAAAATTTGGAAAAGAATAATCACTTGTCCGGTATCATTCACCATTATGAGAAACAAGTTTAAGTTTTAATTTAGAAATTATAATTCTCTCCACTCTTAATTAGGGTGGCACCGGTAAATGACATTTTTGTTTCACATATACTAATATTGTTAAAATAGCAGTGCAACTAATTACCAATGTATAAATAAAGTCGAAATTTGGAAGAGAATATTTATACACTTTGAACTTATGTAATGTTCTTTTAAGTTTTCTGCTATGATATAAATTGTACCATTTATGTTTTTCTTTTTTTTTCCTTTCGGTTTGCTAATTAGAAATACACGGGAAAATTTTTTTTCTAAGAGGACCGGTCAAAGCGAGCCAACCCTATAATAATTCGCAGTTTGAAAAGGCATAAATTTTACAATAAAAAAGGTTAATAAAACTCTGAGTGAAAAATAAATGCAACAGTAAATTAAAGGACAAAATATGGCCGTTGGTAACCAGCTGTATGGAGCCATTTGTGGATGGTACGGGTACCCGAGATAGGCAAACTCTCTCTCTCCACAGTCCACAGTAGTCCCTCAGTCAATCCTTTAAAATGGTCCATACTCTGGTTCTCAATTTTCACTTTCACAAATTTTGGTTGTTTGGTAGTTTTCTAGGGAGGTTTTCACGCTCGCGCTTCTACTCTCACACCTACACTTGTCCGCATTTTATGTGATCTAGGTCTCTCCTCTGCCCCTCACCCCTTAGGACCCGGTTCATTTATGGAAAATGTTGAAAGGACACAAGAAAGAGTTTCTTCCGTTTAAGTTTTGGGAGAGCTCGGTGAAGTGGTCTTGGCATGATATTTGGTTGTTTGCTTTATCATAAGATTTTATGTTCGGTTCTTTTTGTAAATAATTTTTGGGGCCACATCATCCCTACGTGTAAGAGTGTGAAATGTCTGTGAGAGAGATTATATGATTAGTCCGAAGTGTGCACAAGTTAGATTGGAACACCTTGCATTATAAAAAAAAATATTTGAGAGAGTTTTTTTTAACAATGAATGGGGAAGAGATAGATAAATAAGAATAAAATTATAGAGAAAATATATTAAAAACTGTGCCGAGAGCTAAAAAAGTCAGATCCATGTTTCTATAATTTTGCCAATTACTGAAAACTTGTTAACTTAATTTTTTTTTGGGTTGAAAAACACGTAACTACCACAAAAAAAAAAATATTCATGCAAAAAAAAAAGAAAGAGAATTGCTAATTTTTATGTGAAGTCTTATGTCAATCAAACACACAGTAATACCATTTGCATTTACTCCATGACACTCTACTTCTCTTGAGAATATATATTTTGCATAATATCTTCAACAACTGCAACTAGACGAAGCAACGAAGTCTAAGTAGAAGTTGCGTCACGAATACACTTATCAAACATCAATTTGGACAATAGAAATTGTGTCACAAATAAACTTATCAAACACCAATCTGGACATAACTCTATTCACGATCATCCGATAACAGTGAGCCAACATAATACCCATAAAATCCATCCGCAAATCAAGAACATTTGTATATACATATATATTTTTTATTCAATCAAGAACATTTATGTTCCTATCTTTGTTGGAATATTTGTGTTCAAAGCATTTGCGTTTTCGTTCTTATCAAAGAGAAGATCCAAACTCTGCCTCTCTATGCTCGAATAACCCAACAGCTGAAAAGCCGCAACGGCTACCAACAAAGTGGTTTTGTTCGTTTCTAGGCACACCAAAGAGGAGTAAACTTTTACCAACCCAACTTCTTATCTTGGACTGGTAAATACTAGATAGCAGATGATTCCTCAGCCGTTCGATCCTCTGACAACACGTCCACGTGATTGATGAACCCACCACACTCTCTCTCTCTCCCTTAAATACACCACTCCATGTCGCTTGTCCACTCTCAATACACCACTCTCTCTCTCTTAAATACACCACTCCGTATCTCTTGTTCGCTCTCTTACTGTATTTCTTGGTTCTTTTTTTCATCACCTAGCTCCCCTCTCCTCTCCGTAAAATCTTGTGGGTTCTAGCTTTCTACTATTCTTGAGAGGGATTGCAGTGGGAAGATCTAGAAATGGGATTGCTTGTTTTTCTGCTTCTAGCAATCTCTGTTGTATCTGCTGACGAAGGTGAGTACCCTCTCTCTCTCTTTTGTTTCTCCTTTACTACTGCTTTGTTCTTTTGTTTTGGGGGGTTTTGCGGGGTGGGTTTTGCTTATACAGTAGTGGAACGCAGTGATTTGAGATCTTCACCAAAGAAAAATGATGTTTTGTTGTTCTTGTACTTCAGCTGATTTTGGAGAGAAATGAGCATATATTATGCCCTTGTTCTGGTGCTTAAGCTGATACAATGGATATCCAAGACCCTTCTAATAGTATAAATGCCTGATTTTGTGGATTTTATTCACATTTAGATAAGCATTGCACTTTACTATTTTTTATTGGTGTGGGGACTGATGGGTGTTTTGTATGTGTTCATTTGACTACTACTACTTTTTGACTCGAGAATAATATTCATAGCCACAAGAAGGGGCTTTTGTAGAAACCTGTCGTTTTTTTGTTTCATCTCTCTGAAGTGTAGTGCTTTATCAAGGTTGAGATGTAGGGAGTAATTTCTAATCTTCAGAAATTACTCCCCGCCTAGCACTCTGGGCGGTGGTCCAATGCCTAGTCCCCGCCTAGGTGCTAGGTGACGGTTCAACGCCTAGTCCCCACCTAGGCACTAGGCCTCACTTTTCCGAGTAGCGCCTAACAATTTTTAGAACATTGTTAGTTAGCAACCAGGAGCTTTTTTGGTTAAGTTTAGAGGGCCTGATTTAGCCTTGTTTTGTATGATCCCTGCATTTGTGACTCTACTCTTTCACAGACAGACATTTGATGAGTCCAGATTTCTTTTTTCTCTTCATTGCCTAGATTTGGTGGTGATTGATGAAAAAGAATAAAGCATAATCTGGCCAGCTCATTTGGTCCTCCCCTCTATGTTTTCGGTCTTGATAAAGGAAAAGGAGTTTAAAGATACTAATTAGGGTTTATGAGATTGGACCACATGGTAAAGATATGGCAAAACCACCATGCTGCATTATGTCTAGGAGACTTTGAAGGCATGAATAAATAAAGTGCCCAACTCCCTGGAGGCCTAATTGCATATCGTTTTAAAGTAGTAACAAGGCCCGTCGTGTGATCCTTAATAATGAATATCGCTTCAGTGGCAATTAAAATAAGAAGGATGAAAACATGAATATTGCTTCCATTTGTGTTATTTTAGACTTAAATTTTGGAAGTGTGCAGAAATTTACAACAGTTAAATTCTTGTTGCAGATGCATTCATCGGCGTGAACATAGGAACAGATCTCTCAGACATGCCACACCCAACTCAAGTTGTAGCTCTCCTCAAAGCCCAGCAAATCCGCCATGTCCGCCTCTACAATGCTGACCGCGGCATGCTTCTCGCCCTTGCCAACACCGGCATTAAAGTTGCCATCACGGTTCCCAATGAACAGCTCCTAGGAATCGGCCAATCAAACACCACTGCTGCCAACTGGGTATCCCAAAATGTCGTGGCACATTACCCGGACACCAATATCACCACCATTTGTGTCGGTTCTGAGGTCCTAACCACCCTCCCAAATGCTGCACGTATTTTAGTCAGCGCCCTCAAGTTTGTCCACTCGGCCCTATTGGCTTCCAATTTGGATAGTCAAATCAAGGTTTCAACGCCCCTTTCATCCTCCATCATCCTTGACTCATTCCCGCCGTCACAAGCCTTCTTTAACAGGTCTTGGAATCCAGTCATAGTACCCATGCTCAGTTTCTTGCAATCAACGGGATCATTCCTCATGCTAAATATTTACCCGTATTACGATTACATGCAATCTAACGGTGTTATTCCCTTAGATTACGCTCTCTTCCGTCCGCTTGCTTCAAACAAAGAAGCGGTCGATGCCAACACACTCATCCACTACACGAATGTCTTTGATGCTATGGTTGACGCGGCATACTTTGCAATGGCTTACCTCAATTTCACTAACATTCCGGTCATGGTGTCTGAGTCTGGCTGGCCATCTAAAGGCGATTCTAGCGAACCTGATGCCACTTTAGACAATGCCAACACTTACAACAGCAACTTGATAAAACACGTGCTGAACCAATCCGGGACCCCCAAACACCCTGGAATTTCTGTTAGTACTTACATATATGAGCTTTATAACGAGGATAACAAACCGGGGCCTTTGTCCGAGCAAAACTGGGGATTGTTTGATGCAAATGGGAAACCCATTTACATTTTGCACCTGACCGGGTCAGGATCAGTATTAGCGAACGATACTACAAACCAAACTTTTTGTACAGCGAAGGACGGTGTTGATGCGAAAATGCTGCAGGCGGCTTTGGATTGGGCTTGTGGACCCGGGAAGGTGGATTGTTCACCTATTTTGCAGGGCCAACCCTGCTACGAACCGGATACTGTGGCTGCGCACGCAACTTATGCTTTTGACACCTATTATCATCAAATGGGGAAGGCTCCTGGGACTTGCGATTTTAATGGGGTGGCTGCAATCACTACCACGAATCCAAGTAAGATTAGATTGACATGGTCAGCAGAAAAAACTGTCTGCTTTGTTTTGTTTGTGCTCTGTTCCTTTTACTTTGACATTTTTTACTTATATGATTTTTTTTCTCTGTTATCACAATAATGCAGGTCATAATTATTGTCTATTTGGAAGGTAATATTCCTTTCTTTTGCTGAACAATCCTTTTCTGGTGACCGTACGGATTTAGATCTTCTCTCCATTTCATAAACGGAATTCTTATCTCTCTTTCGACACAAAGTGCTGCAACTTAACATCAAAATACCAATGGGAAAATAACTTTTTTGTGCAACCAAGGGTCTTAAAGCCGAAACAAGTGACTTTAGCTGATATAGAAAGAAAACGTTTTTTTGAACAGACATCTACGTAGTTGCTAACTTTATGGAATAGTTTTCAGTTTGAAATTAAGAGTTTTCGGTGTCCATTTCTCACGCCATTAGTTGTGAAATGGAGAGGATCAAAATCCAGTTCTATAATTTACTTGTACCTGCCTTATTCATGTCCCCAATTTCT
Organism: Rhododendron kiyosumense; assembly: GCA_019656275.1. Lineage (NCBI taxonomy): Eukaryota > Viridiplantae > Streptophyta > Magnoliopsida > Ericales > Ericaceae > Rhododendron > Rhododendron kiyosumense. Next base: position 54,885 of record BPLS01032143.1, read on the forward strand.
CTTATTGCAAATAAACTCCTACCAACTAGTATAAGGAAAACAAGTTTTAGCAACTAATGAGCAACTCACGTTTCTTGTCCTTTGGTCAATGCAGTGGTGGCAGTAATGGAACCTTCGTAAACGGCACAGCCCCGGCATTGAATTCTTCGAGCTCAGGTTCTTCTTCCCACTCCTTCCATGGCTGTGGTTCAACATATGGGGTTATTCTAGTTGGAGTCCTATCATTGTTTGTGGTTTTCCTATGATTCGTATGTTAATGGATTGTTTGCCAGTAGGGAATTTTAGCTAGATGGATTGTTTGCCGGTAGGGAATTTTAGCTAGATGGCAGTTTTTATTCATTATGTGCCCATGGAGAACTTTGTCTGGATGTACTGCTCCTGGCCAGTTTTTTCCTTGTCCCCTTGGAACTTTCAATTCCAGTTTTGTTTCCCCACCATAAAACAAAAAAGGTGGGAGGGGGATTGCGGTGATCTTTTCGATAGCGAGCTGGTGATTTTGGGGAGCTGTCCTATTATTCTTGTACAAAACAAGTAGTTGAAGGGCTCGGATGGGGATGTGTTTTGACTGGTTAATTATTCTTTCAAGGTTGATTTATGATTCCTTCAGTTCTGATTGATCGTTGATCATCGTAGAACACTCTTTATCTAGCCCATTTGGTTTCTATAAATGTCTCTCTTTATGGGAAACAATCCTTGATGTGAATATGTTGCAGTTGAGCTTGTGAATTACTTGAACTGAAATCTTAGAACTATACAAAGCCGTTGAAATTTTTGCCTTTTGAAGTACAGAATGGCATGACGGTATTAGCTCCATAATAACCTGCATTTGGTTGAAATCTGCGTAAGGCGGTCAGTTGGGATATTTCGTACATTTGCAAGGGCTACAAAACCAAAAAAATTACAACTTTGTGAATAATTTGGGCTCGACTTTTGAAGTTGTGTACATTTTTTGTGGAAATTGAACAGCGTTAAGTGGCAGAAATAACCAGAATTTCACCTGTACAGCTGAAGCAACCTGGATTTGCTCGACATTGTGGCCTGAACGGGACTTGGGCATGGCTGTTCCTTTTCATTTTTGCCAAGATAATACGTACAAACTTGAAACCACAATGATTTTCGCACTCTAAAACTTGGTTTTTAGTGCTTTGGAGTGCATTTATATGAAAATGGAGTGCAAAAATTGAAACCCAACTTGAAATTATGTTCATGAAGAATTTGAGCTAAACAATATCGGATTCAGGTTTGGTAAACAGGTACATAAGGATTGACTCTCCTATTTTATTTTTAGAATTTACTACTCTCTTTGTACCTATTTTATAGACCATTTCAGAGATTCTAACTAAATACTCTCAGGGATAATAGAACACAATTATTGCACTTTCAAAAACTTTTTTTTCCCATCATTTTACGCTTCAATCATTATGCTTTCTTACATTTTTAGCATTGCTAATTTAAAAATGTTAGGGTAAAAGAAAAAATTCATTATCCATTACTCATATTTAGTTTTGAAGTGGGACAATTTTTTTATACATCGAAAAGTGCTAATTATAACCAAAAAAATGGGGATGACGGGAGTATTTTTCTTTTTCCCCTCAAAGTGAAGTGGTTGCCTGACAAGCATTATGTACTCTCCTTCATAATTTTTATTTTGCCAATATTGCATAGTGGGGGTTAACAAAAAATTAATAAGTTAATAACCGAAGGGGGTTCGATATTTTTCAAACCTGACGTTTCTCTTGAAAGTCAAGGAAGGAGTATTGGCGGTTCAAAAAAAAAGGAAGGAGTATTGAGCTACTGCTTCAAGAGGGCACGAGCACTGAATAATTACTCAATCCTATAAATTATTCAATGTTTTGGGGCATCACCGGATAATACCCTAAAACATCTTCTCGTCTTCTATGGTTCAAACTTCACTGCTTCAAGAGGATATGAGCACTAAAAAATTACTTAATTTTATAAATTATTCAATGTTTTTGGAGCATCGTCAGGTGATACCATAAAGGGAGGCAGGAGGCTGCTGTTCCCGAATTCCGGGCCCGCTTCGGTCTCGCTCCGATGATCGGAAGCGTTTATTTCTCGTCGAGTAAAACAGCTATGCAAAAAATTCTGCTTAATTGGATATCATTAAGTGTCTGATCGGAACCCATATAACTCTTGGTCCATGGGTTACGTGGATTTGATCAACTGTTTCGGATCCATTCTTTTCAAGATAAAAAGGTTTCGATCAGGCAATTAATGATATCTAATTAAACTAATTTCTTGCATAGTTGTTTTACTCAACAAATTCTACGAAATGAACACTTCCAATCATTGGAACGATATCAAAGCGGGCCCAGAATTTGGGGACAGCAGCCCCCCGCTCCCACCCTAAAGTCTCCCTCCAGCCCCCCGCTCCTACCCTAAAGTCTCCCTCCACCACATGTGTAGGTCTCACCAAAAAAGTTTGTAAAACCCGTATACGAGCTAGGTTTACGTACGGGTGGTGGATACGTAATCATCAGCCCAACCCTAACTTCCTCACTATATAAACAAGTCGTTACAATCTCGCCTCACAGCCCTCCGCTAAACGTCACCCAAGTTTTCTCTTCTCGCTGTTCAGAAAAAGAAGAAAGAAAAAAGTTCTCTCGTCGTTTCGTTTCCTCCCCTCCCCCTCTGGCTCTCTCCTCTCCTCTCCTCTCCTTCCGTTCCAAACCTAATGTAAGTGGAAAATTTTCAACTTTATAGTTTCGTCTTCAGTCGATTGCATCTTTGCTAATTTCTTTTGTTAAACAAATAGCAAAACGAAATACGAACAGATGCGAAATCAAATCCAAAAAAACAATCGGGAACTTCTGGACATGCAGATTCCAATTCTCCTGGATTCCTGCTTTTTCTCGTAAGCTCCACATTCTACGTCTCTCTCTACCGATTGGAGTACTAATTACTCGTTGACTTGTTCTTGTCTCTTATCTACGTTTCATATTTATGAGTTTAATTTGTGTTCTGGGGTGCTCGATGATGATTGATTTGCTTTAACCACACCGAAGAGAGGGTTTGAGGGGTTAGGGTTTTAACCCACTTGGATTTAAGCTAAAAACGATGGGTTAATGCTTCTACTAGTGGAGTGCTTTGTGGTGTTTAATGACTCTTCTCTCTAGCAGTGTGAGAGACCTCAATCTCTCTATCTTCTAGGGAAAGGATGAAGGCATTGTTTAGCACTTTGCTAGTAGGGTTTCCTTCATTTTTGGCTTAAATCTTTGAGAGGGTTGGCTCTTCCTCCCTGCTTTCTTATGTGGAAAGCTTTGGCCCTTTGACTGAGAGCACAATACCCCTTTGTTTGGATCAATGTTTTGTAGTGTCATATAGGTAGGTTTTGGGGATTAATTTTTTAAGTGTTTTTTTTTTCTCGGGGAAAACATGTAAATTTTGTAAGAGAAGTGATTCTCAGGCTTCACTTTTGTTTAGACTCTGTTTTTCTGTCTTTTTTTTTATCCGCCTTTTTGGATAGAGTTATTGTGTAATTGTGTCTTCACACCTCAAGTGATAACAAGTCTTTATTACGTTAATCACAGCTGCCATCAAACAGGTACTTAAAGACTTTATTATGTTATTCTCAGCAGTCGCAAATCCCATTGGAATGAATTCTGTCATCAGATTGGTGGTCTCTGAAAATATGCTCTGATGTGCATCTCCAATAATGGAGGACGGAAACAAGAAAAAAAAGGAAGCCTGGGAAAATAATCTTTTTTGCTCCAACAATTGAGCAAGAGAGAAATGGTCCACCACTATCGCAAGATAAAAATCCCAACAATGACGGTGTCGGATTTTATCTTGTGGTAGTGTTTGATGGTTTCTCCCTTGCAGTTTTCTATGATCCTGGATTCCTGCTTTTTCTCGTAAGCTCCTCACTCTACCCCTTAAAAATTGCTCATTAACTTATTCTTGTTTTAGATTTACGTTTCATATTTATGGGTGCTCGATGATGATTGATTTGCTTTAACCACACTGAAGAGAGGGTTGTGGGGTCTGGGTTTAACCCACTTGGATTTAAGCTAAAAACGAGGGGTTAATGCTTCTACTAGTGCAGTGCTTTGTGGTGTTTGATGACTCTTCTCTCTAGCAGTGTGGGAGACCTCAATCTCTCTATCTTCTAGAGAAAGGATGAGGCATTGTTTAGCACTTTGCTAGTAGGGTTTCCTTCATTTTTGGCTTGAATCTTTGAGAGGGTTGGCTCTTCCTCCTAGCTTTCTTATGTGGAAAACTTTGGCCCTTTGACTGAGAGCACCAAACCCTTTCTTTGGATCTATGTTTCGTAACTTGTAGTGTCCTATAAGTTTTGGGGATAATTTTTAGTGTTTGGATTTGATTTGGGGAAAACACGTAATTTATAAAATGAAGTGATTTTGACACTTTACTTCTGTTTAAACACCATAATTTTTTGGGTCTTTGTTGGATAGATTTATGGAATAATTGTTTCTTCACACTTTGAGTGATAAGTGAGGGTTAATCATGTGATTATCCGTGACAAGGACAAGGAATAAGGTGTTTCTTTGAATAATAGTGAAGTGTGAATATCACTTTAAGAATACAAACAGTTACAAAGAGAAGTTTTTAGTTATATAAGGAATGCCATAGTGATTATCAACCTCAAGTCAGTGCATTTTTACACTCTATAATGGACTATTGTAGTGAGTTTTGATAAGTGGATTAGCAAACTTGTTCTCGTTGATGAAGGTCCTCTGTTTTAAAGTGACTTTATTATCTTCTTGCATGGAAAGTATTCGGAAGTTAGTTCTTTGTGCTTTTACTTTAGCAAAAGTCAAAGTGGCTTTGACAATTGATATCCTTTTGAAAATGAAAAATATTATTTTTTGGTTTTCCTCATTGTGAGAAATTATTTCGAATCCCTAGCCTTGGAGCTTTTAGAGTCGCACATCTACGAGTCTATCACCCTTGGTAATAAGTTTCACATAATAATGTTGGAGTGATGGTTCCGGGATTACTGTTTCAAAACTCTATAGACTGCTGATGATGTTTGGTCGACCTAAGAAGACTGAGGAATCATTGGTTAAGCAAAAAAAAAAGAAAAGAAAAAAGATAACCGACTAGAAATTAGGGAGGAAAGCATGATATTTAATCTGACAACCTTAAAAAAAGGACTTGTAGGAGATTGATCAAGTTCCATGATGTAGTATGTAGTAAGGGTGCATATGTCATTTTGTGCTCTTAGCAGTAAGGGGTCTATATATATGTGTTGGAGTCTCTTATTTGGTAGCTTTTATCATTTTGAACAAATATTATCAAGAGCTAGTCTCTTTTGTATCCCATTTGGGAGTTTCTCTCTCTACATTATTTATAGGTATCTTTGGTTGCATCATTTGGTATCAGAGCATATGATGCAACCAAAGATACCCATAAATAATGTAGAGAGAGAAACTCCCAAATGGGATACAAAAGAGACCAGCTCGTGATAATATTTGTTCAAAATGATAAAAGCTAGTACCAAATAAGAGACTCCAACACATAGATATAGACCCCTTACTACTAAGAACACAAAATGACATAGGTACCCTTAGTACATACTACATCATTCCACTTTAGTGCTTGGTGGTGTTTGATAACTCTTATTTCTTGACAGTGTAGGGGATATGCATCACTTTTCTTAGGAAGGAGATGCAAGCATTTTTTGAGAGGTCTTTCTCCTCCCCTCAACAATCTCATGTTGAAAACTTTGGCATTTTTGGCTGAAAGTATTGTTTCCTTCTCTGTATTCATGTTTTATATTACCTCGATTGATTTCTAGGAGTAAAATTGGGTACAGATTTTGCACTCGAATTTGATTTGGTATGACAAGGGTTTTGATTTTCACATTTTGCTTTTGTATAAAGAATTCTATTTTTTGTTTGCATTATGAAAACTTAGCATATACTCACATTCTCTTTTGATCAATGAAAGTTGGTTATGTAACTACAAAGTATAAGGACAAAGGAATAAGGTATTTTAAGTTAGTGATGTAACTACAAAGTATAAGGACAATTAGTGGAATTTCAGTATTTTGTTCTTATAGTCAGTTTGCTTTCTTCCATACGTCTTTTTGAGAATTACTACTAGGGATGGACCTTATTATAATGTATATTTGAGTTTAAATACCATGGTTCTTGGGTTGTGGGAAGTGTAGCAATGGGTGACAATGAATAGGTTAGAATTAGGGATTTTATCTAGGTGATGGATAAAGTTTTCTAGAAAGAGTTTCGTTTGCTGAAGTATTTCTCAATGATCGCGTTGACACCTGTTGTATGTTGAATGGGTCGATTGTGAGGAAGGGAATGGGATTATACCGGTAGTGGTGAGGGATTAATAGTGACGTTGGTTGTTAAGTTAGAGATGTACAGGGATTGTTATAACCATGTTTGCCACACTCATTGGAGTCCAATCTCCTCTTCAAGATAGGCCGTCAAGCAAGCCTTGAAGACTTGTTTGAACCTTCTCTTTAGGGGAGTATTGGGTTTAAGAACTAGCCACGTGGTAGGAATTAGGGATGAACTATTGTTATGTTTGTAATGCAATTTTGGTTCATTTTGGTGGACAATGTTTGAATGGATCATACTCCCACAAGGAAAACAAACATGCTAGGGCCATGCACAAGTTGCACATACTTGTTCACACACTCACACTAAGTGTTTGATGTGATAGTGTGTGCAAGTATGCATGCAACTTGTGTATGTGAGTAGCATAGTCCCTCAAAATAGGAATGCACCACTATTACGTTGGAAATTCCTTGATGATGCATTTTCCTGGATTATGTTTTCAAGGATCATAGTCATAAGGAAAGGAATCATGATAGGGACACACATAACTGCACACATTTGCACACGCACCCACATCAAAGTGACTTTGATGTGAGTGTTTGTGTAAGTGTGTGCAACTTCTGTGTGGAAGTAGCATAAGTCTATCGATTTAAGTTACTTTGGAGAGGGACAGAAAATTATTTTTAGGTATCAGGTGCGTCTTTAGGCTAGGCCTTTCACTGGAGGAACGGTTGTGGCCATGGAGTTTTCTCATGTTCGTCCACGGTGGTGGGGCAGGTTTCGAGGTAGTACATCCTACTCCGTATTATTTTAGAATTCCCGTGTTTGTGTCCTTGTATGAGTCTGTGTACATAGGCAAAAATTGTAAACTCCGACAGCAACTTTAGATTTGTGTCCTTGTTTTCTTCTTTGGCCTTGTGATGCGTGTTCTAGGTTGATTGGAGTTGGTAGTGATGAGGGATTAGTAGTGAAGTTGGTTGTTCGGTTAAAGGTAGAGAGGGTTGTTATCACCATGTTTGTCCAATCCCCTCAAGAGAGGCCATCAAACAAGTCCTTGAAGACTCTTTTTTGGGGAGGAAAAGAATGAACCATTATTATGTTGGGAATGCAATGTTGGTGCATTTTCTTGGACTATGTTTTCATGGATCACAATTCTACGAGGAAAACAATCATGCTAGGTATATGAACAAGTTGCACACACACTCACATCAAATTTGGTCTGGGAAAACATCATCATTCCCAACATTATAATGGTTCATTCCTATTTTGATGCGACTTGTACAATCACATGCTAGGACACACACTCACATGAAAGTGTGGGACATTGATGTGAGTGTTTGTGTAAGCTTGTGTGCAACTCGTGTGTTTAAGTAGCATAGTCCCTCAAAAAAAGGTATTTGGACGGTGACTTCAGTGTCAATTGTTTGGAGCAGATTAGGCATTGCCTGTCAAACTGGATCAACAAGCATGTGCGCGACTCAATTGTTTTGTGAATCTTTCTTCCTTGTCCGATCAACATATCTTTGCAGGATATCATTTTGCCACAGCAGATCATTAGCTCAAGACACATTCATGGCAAGACTTGCAGCTTTGTCTAGAATCCATAATGAAAATGAAGGGATTACCTTCCTGTTTACAGTCAGTGAATCTCCACATTGGAAGTAGATCTTTTGGAACATCATCCAGTGCAAAAGCTGCCTTCTGGTTTTGCATCTTGCTTTGTATGTACTTGTCAGCGTTGATACTGTTGGATTTGTAGTTTGTTTTCTGTTTTAGGGGCTGTAAATATTTGTTTTCGACTTTATGCTGTAATTGTTTACTCTTGAAATTAGGCGATCTTCAAGTGTAAATGTTGTTGGGTATAATGAAATGGTTATTGTTGGGTTCCTGTATTTAGAATCGGGTTTGGTAAAATTATTTGGAAACTGGATATTTCTTCAATTTGTACGGTACAACACTAACCAATCTGTCCATCTTTGTCAACTTGTTTTGTTGCCTAAAAATGAAATGGCGAAAGAAACAGCAGTCCTTTTATTTGATCTTAGCCCCAGCATATCAGAAATGTTACTGCATGAGGACGTACCGATTAGATTGTTGTCAAGTTGGGAATAGAACACCGGGCTGTGCTTTGTTACCACCACTAAGCCCGGAAAAGAACGTTGGTCGCTTATTGGAGGTTATAGTTGTGCCCGTCTTTGCCAACAAATTTTTTTTCTGTGCGGGTGTGGAAAGCGATTTCCTTTTTCTTGTACGGGCTGAAGAAACAAGAAATAACAATGGTTGTTTGGTGAACTATGGTTGAAGCATCCGAACATAAAAACGCACACGATAAGTAAAGGTCCAATGTTTACTACACTTTGGCAATTGGGCTTTGTTCGAATGTTCATTCGGAACGTTGGTTGTATGTAATGGAAAACGAAATTTATGATGGTGACATTTGCTTTACATTTCAACATTGATGATTCAAAGATAGCATATCCTTTCATTTTGTGTATAATTTTTGAGGTATTTTAATGTTTTTGGTTTAAACTTTAAACCCAACTCTGGTTTGACAAACTTCAAGATGGTATAGAACACCTTGGACCAGGACCAAATTCGTCAAAAAAAACGAATGATCAAAAGGGGAAAAAAGAAGAAGCCGTCTCAGTTGAACAAAGAATAAAATTGGAATTTGGACATTATCAATTGTTTTTTTCCCCACTTTAAGTTGACGCGTATTACTACGAGTATTTTGATTCGATGGTTAAGAAAGTTTTTTAAGAATTGAACAATGGGCCCCATGGACTCTGCCAAATCAAACACTTATGTGGTCAATTTGTACTGAATTTTTTATTTCGCTTTAAATGGACGTCCCACTATAGGACGGTAGAATTGATCTCTCCTGTTTGTATGTAAACGGTGGAATTAATCTCTTAGGCATTAGTGGAGGTGCTTATAAGCAAGTCTGGACAATTGAATTATGGAGTATAGAAAATAAGAAGAAAGGTTTTCCCTTATTATGACTTGATCAACAAACTAGACATTCCAAGCGTTCGATCATTAATTATTCTGAAATAGTCAAAAAATAGAATAAAAAAAGAATTGCCGAATTAGGTAGGATCTAGTATTTGGGAAAAAGAAGCTCCAAAATACTCTATTCTAGTTTAACAAGAATACTTCTTTTAATAGGCAATACTCTCTTTTTATTTGAACGATTCAATAAAAAACTGTTCAAATCAAGTCATTTTCGGTCATTTTTTTGCTGATTTTTTGCTCTAACCCTTAAAATCACATTCTGGACACATTGAACGACTCGGATCATCAAAATTTGATTGGGAATTATGAGATTGAGATTTGAAGTGTTTTTTTAGGTGTTTCAGGAACTACCCCAATGTTTACACAGCAACAAATCAACTTAACTTCATACTTCTAATGTTGGAGATTTATTTTAATCCTATCAAACACGAGTTGGTTTCGATTAACTTCATAGTTTTTACGCAGAGTAAGTCAAACGATCCAATTTTTTTTTTTTTAACGGCATCGAACGATCCAATTAGTAGCCTCCACATTGGTTTGAAAGATTAACAAATATTTAAAAAGAGTTCAAGCCGGCCTTGTTTGTTGATGTAGCTAATCAATCATGAACGACCTTTTCTTTTCAATAATAAATACGAACTCAAACACGAATAACTTGGTTTGTTTATTGCCCGTTATCCTCACTCTTGTGTATTTTTTTCTTTTGTGAAGCCAGTTTTGATTTTTACTATCCTAAATTCCTAATGTTCTTGTCAAGCCAGTTTTGACTACGAGTATCTAATTTAAGGGGGTAGGAGAAGGGTAGACAATCTACCGAAATGAGAATCAAACGTAGGAAATTGTGGGGGCAAAAAGTTTTTGACAAAATTAAGGATAATAAATTACTCCGTACTGTGTTTACTTCCTAGATTTTAGGTTCGAAAGTTGTTAAATTACAAATTCACCATCGATTCAAATGGGATCGATCAACAAAAATGCTACTTGCACAACCGTTGTGTTGGTTGTGCAAGTAATTCTGACCGTCCAGATGTATTTGGACGGTCTAGATTTTAAAAAAACTCTTCCAATGATAAATTTAACTTTTATGGAGAAGTGTTTGAGCGAATTCTAACCATTCATTTCAGCAATGGATGGCTAGAGATTGATTGTGTGTTGTGTTTTACACAACCATTATATGTGTAGCACTTTTGGTCAATTTAATAGTCGGAACTTCGCCTTGTCTTTGACTTTGTCTTGTCTTTGAATAGCCCCCTCCAAGATTAGTCTTTCGAAAATCAGTTGAGGTCGGCCAAGAAACTTCCCTAACATCAAAGTCCCGTTTATTTCACGAAAAAGATGGAAAATGATCGAAAAATCAAATTTCTTGTAATTTTTGTGTGTTCAGTTACCAAAAAATTATAGAACTCACAACTTTAACTTTTTCATTGGAGAACACTTTTCTGCAAAATAAATTTTGCCATAAGTAATTTTAAATTTTTTATACATTTTTTGTCAAGAGAATACGCGCAGAAAAACAAATTTTATTTTATTTTATCTCACCTCGCCCTTTTTGAGAATCCATTTCCCATAATAATATTTCCGATGACTTAATTTATTTAAGATTCGCACCTTTTGGCTTTTATGTGAAGAATATGTAAAGAAATTAAATTATTTATGCTGCCGTGTATATAATTTATTCTCGTGATGTGAATATTCTCGTTTTAAGACTTCTCGCTCTTCCACCATCTCTCTCTCTTGACCTCCACCACCACCCGCACACAAGTCCACCACCACCGCCACCCGCACACCAGTCCACCACGTCTTTCCCGCGTGATATCATTCCCCAGCATAACCAAGAGACTCACAATTATATACACGCATGCATACCTATACTACTACGGTACTACCGCTGCTACAAATTACAGCAAATGACTTCCCTTTCTCTCTCCACACCTCTCTCTCTCTAAAGAGCAAAACAACAGCAGCTACAGAGACACACATCACACATGTCAGTGTCGTGTGGCGTGGAGTGCGTGGTGGTGCTCGGCTGCCTCCGGTGGGCGTGGAAACGGTGCACCTACGTCGGCTCCTACGACAGCGCCACGTGGCCGCCCGCCTCTGCCGACGAGTTCGAACCCGTCCCGCGAATCTGCCGCAAAATCCTCGCCGTCTACGAAGAGGACCTGCGAAATCCCCAATTTGCCCCCAAAGGCGGCTACAAGCTTAATCCAGATTGGGTTGTTAAGCGCGTGACGTACGAGCAGACTCGGGGCAACGCGCCGCCGTATTTGATTTACGTTGATCACGACCACCGTGAGATTGTGCTTGCTATACGGGGACTCAATATGGCGAAAGAGAGCGATTACAAGCTCCTGCTTGATAATCGATTAGGTACTGAAGAATGTTTTCGCGATATTTTTGAGAATTTCTAATTTAATATTATGGTTTGAGCAAAACACGGCTTAATGCTATTTCCGGAACTTTTTTTACCCGCGAAAGAATTATTCAGCTTTTTTTTAAATAAAAAAATTATTTTTTTCCCCGCGGAAAAATTGATAAATTCTGTATGAGAATCACAGTACTTGTTTTTTTAAGTCCTTTCCCCTAGGTATTTCTAGGCTACAATAGAAAAGATTTTCTTGAATAAAAAAAAATATTTGAGAGACAAATTCCGAAAGTAGGACAGAGTCGTACTTTCTCCTAGATGTGAGGAGTGATTATTAAAAGTTGTTGGAGCATCGCCAGTTCACCACTGCCTCGTGGTGCTTCAAGATTTTCTCCAAGCATATTGGTGGTGGAGTCCACATCTATGTGGTGTAGAAGGACCCTAGAGCACCACGTGTCCATGAGCGCTTAGTAATTTTTCTTCCCTACAGCATCTTCAACACGCTTTCGAAAGTACTACTTTTATGAGCCCCATGTGGCGCGCTGGTGTCATCATTCGTGTTCGGCATTGTGTGCTCCGAGGCGGGCTGAGGCCGAGCTGGTAGTATATATTGAGTGGTAGGCTGACTCAGCCTCGTGTTCCGCCTCCAGCACATGCAAGCTGAACATGAATGAAGGGCTATGCTAGGGACAAAGAAAATGGGCAAAGAAAAGATCCTTAAAATGTACATGAACGGCTCAGCTTCATTGTGCAGTGAAGCTGAGCCGCTCAGCTTCATTGTGCAGTGAAGCTGAGCCGTTCATGTACACTTTAAGGGTCTTTTCTTTGCCCATTTTCTTTGTACTTAGCATTCCTCATTCGGGAGTGCTATCGTTTGGCTCCAAACTTGTCGTTTAGAATTCTCATCTATGCAAGAGCATCGATGAGTTTTGATAACTGTAGAAGATTAACATGAATGTACATGATGGTCCCTTACTTTGGAGGATGGAGATTTTGATTGTCACACGCCTATGTCTTTTAGTTGATAGTACATTACTATTTTTCTTCTTTTCTAGGAGTATGAAATTTGCACAGGTTGGAAAGATACTAATCTTTACTTTAAAATTAGATGAATATCGAATGTGCTTATAACAAAATTTGAATTATGAAAGATAACTTTTTGGAGGGAGATTGGCTAACAAATGAATCTTGAAAAGAAGTGTAAATATTGGAGTAAAGTGGGAAAGTTTTTGGATAGAAATGAGTGAGGTTTGAATGATAAAGGAAGACTTAGAGGAGTGTGGTTGGAGTTGATATGAATAGTACCATCCTTCAAATTCAGTGTCTGGATAAGAAATGGTATTTTGAGCCTCTGTTGTAGCATTTGTTGGGTGGCGAGCTTAAGTTTGGGAGAGGTGCACCATGTATATTATAGGTCATTACTCATTCTAAACCAACTAGGTGAAGGACAAATAAGTTAAGTAGTAATCTATTCCTGTTGAATTTTAGGTATACAGATGTTTGACGGAGGATATGTTCACCGTGGGCTACTGAGGTCGGCGATCTGGATTTTGAACGAGGAATCTGAGACTCTCCAGCAACTCTGGGTTGAAAATGGGTCGTCATACGATATGGTTTTTGCGGGCCACTCATTGGGCGCTGGTGTTGCAGCTTTGTTGACGGTGATTGTGGTGAACCACTGCAACCAGCTCGGCGGAATTCCAAGAAATAAAATACGATGTTATGCTGTGGCCCCAGCAAGGTGTATGTCACTCAGTTTGGCGGTGAAGTATGCCGATGTTATATATTCCGTGGTGTTGCAGGTGAGGAATTGACACTTCTCGTCTCAGATTATTGTGCTTTTGTTGTTCCTTAAACTGCCCAAGTGGACAATAACTTTGGATAATGTTATTGTAGTCCCTTTTATTTCAAGCGTTTATATATTGTCCTAGAGTTATGTAATAAATCCCATGTTGATAGTATAAGAGTAACATTTTCAAGTTGACGATACAATTGAACAATGGAACTGATTCTTTTATCTTTGATGCGTCTTCTATCCGGTGTTCAGTCGATACTTTAGCGGCTATGTTTTCAATCAACTAACCACCAACTTCCCTAACACAGGATCTGAGGATTGTGAAAATTGTTTGAAGAGGATACCGCATCACTGGATATTAGGATTTACCTTCCTGGGTAATCCCATTTCATTCAAAAGATGACTCCCTTTCTTTTTTGGTTGTAACTTTGTCCCTCCCTTTAAAACGTCTTCATGGTTCTCATCCCAAGGCTCCTCTTTACTTTTCCATTCTTGTTTTGGACGCTTAGAACAGTTTGGATTTGTCAATCCTTTGGGTCAAATTTAGATACACATGCCCAAAAGTGTTGCAATTTGGAAGACAAAAAGATGAATAACTGAACTAAAAAGGAGCTATATCTAGATTCTAGTTGTGCTTTTCACTATGCGAAGATTTGAGCAGGCTTCATAAACTGTGTTTGGGGACAATAGCATCTATGCAGGTTAAGTGCTTGAGTTAATGGTCCCCAATTGTTGTATCTCATACATGTTAGTTTTTGTCATTTTCTTTTTAAGTTTCCATCCTACCTGAGACAGTCTACTACTGTGACGTAGCCTCTGCCTGTCTATATGTTTAAAGAATCATGCCGCCTTATTTTTTCATGTGCATCAAGCCTGCATATCATGCATTTAAATCCTATGTAGTTTCTCCAATTGATTGAACTAACCATGCCACCTTGATTTAATATATCCAGGATGATTTCTTACCAAGAACGGCAACCCCTTTAGAGGATATCTTTAGATCAATCTTCTGGTGAGTTGTGTTTGTTTGATGTTGATCCCAATGGCCATATGAAGCCTTTCAATCTTTTGTTTAGCTTTTGTTTTCTACCTCTTAGAGGAGCAAGGTTTTATAATTATCTCTTAAACCAGGCCTTAATGCCTTGGACAGTTTGCCCTGCTTACTATTTGGGATTTGCTTGAGGGATACCTTCATACCAGAAGGTAGGAAGCTTAGCGACCCTAGAAGACTATACGCCCCTGGAAGAATGTATCATATTGTAGAGAGAAAATTTTGCCGGTAACAACTCCTCTGAGCCATTTTTATTATTTGCAAAACTCCCTTTTTCTACTAACTTTCATCAATGGTGCAATAGTGTAATGTCATTTGGAATTGTTTGTTGGGTTTGATGATGTGGCACAAATGGTAAATCCATTCTTTGTGCGATTTTTGGGAGATAGTGGCAAGATAAATGGCCAAAGCCAAAAATGGCACACCTTTGGGGCACCATTTTTTGCAAATTATGCCATTTAAGGAGTTATCTGAGTTTGCCTGCTTTGCCCCAAGGCTGTTTGTGTCCGGATGAGGAAGAAATCTCAGAAAAATTCTCCATATTGGACTTGCCTTCTCTCTGTACAGTTTTAAGTAGAGACCTTATTGCTGCTTCCTTGTGGATAGATTATAATTTCGCTCCTTTGAAATGATTAATGATACACTCCGATAGTCATGGACCTCATGGCTCATGGTATATTAAACAATTCCTGATGGCGGTTCGTTCTTCTTATGTTCCAGTTTAAATCAAGATCAAAAATTTTCTTTTGTCCAATTCTCAGACTTGGTTTTGGTTCCAGAAGAAAATCCTAAACTTTTGATAGTTTTTCGGCACTGTGTCAATTGTCGTGTATTTATTCATAGACAACTTATACTTGATTTGCTGGGGAAATAGTTGTGCTTGCCCTGAAACTGTGTCCTCACTTGGTACACGCAGATGTGGTAGATATCCTCCAGAGGTAAGAACTGCCATCCCAGTAGATGGAAGATTTGAACACATT
Organism: Rhododendron kiyosumense; assembly: GCA_019656275.1. NCBI lineage: Eukaryota > Viridiplantae > Streptophyta > Magnoliopsida > Ericales > Ericaceae > Rhododendron > Rhododendron kiyosumense. The sequence goes on from BPLS01032143.1 coordinate 70,378, forward strand.
GTCTTGTCATGCAACGCTACATCAGATCATGCAATTATATGGATAGAAAGAGAAGCGGAGAAGGCTCTAGATGTAAGTGGCAAGCAATATGTACCAGTTTAGTTTAACTTAGTCTCATTTTTCCTACACACTAAGTGCGCGACCTTTCTTTTTGAGCGTATTTGTACATCAATATCATGAAATTAGCGGACAAAAAAGGAACTCTTTTAAATGGATATTTTGCTGGAAAATTTTACCCTACTAAACTTGTGCCGTTTTTGCAGACGATGAGGGAGAATAATTCCGAGACCATTACAACTGCCCCAAAAGTACAAAAACTCAAGAGGCTGAATACAATACGAAAAGAACACAAGGATGCTTTGGAAAGAGCCGTCAGTTTGAAGATCCCTCACGCCGTTACTGACTCTGAAGAGGAGCCCTTAAACAGGAAGGAAAACTCCTCGGAAGGTGCCGGCAAGGATGCCGAGTCTTGCAAAAGTGAGAGGAAACCTAAGTCGCCACCCCGTAGTGGAAGAACCAACTGGGATACAGTGCTTGAGCTTTTCAAGAGAAATGAGTCAGGGGAACTCCTATTGGAGAAAGACACAAGTAACTCACCGATAACAACTGTTTTGCAATGGTAAATCGTTCTGTTGGGGATATAGTTTATAGAGGTTAGATCTTGAAGAGAGTTTCGCCTTTGTTTTGTTTTTCTCGGTGTCAATTCTTTGAATGGTATAGTTTTTGCATTATCTTGTTAAAAGCATAGGTTGAGTTGAGGTCAACCCTGGGTGGGCGGTTTACTGCCCATGAGGAGGGGTAGTTTTTGTATATTAAGTAATAGAGAAACCACAGAAGATGTTGCTTTTGTTCAAGGCTGGGTTGGTGCCAGCACCGTGCTGTCTCCCACGAACGCGGTCTTGTTCTGATGATCGGAAATGTTCACTTCGTAGAGCACCAACCCCAACTCCTGTTTTTCAAAGAGTATTAATCTGTTTTGTAAATCATGTGTAGATTGTTTGATTTGAATGCTGGTGTAATAGTTTGTGTATGGAAAACAGAAGCACTTCCCCTCCCATGCAGAGGGTTAGTTTTGCCCGCCTAAAACAGTGGATGCACATTACCCGTTTTGTCTAAAGAGAAACGGATTAAGAAATGCTACGAATAGACATCTATGTGCGCAGATCAAGATACATTCATTTGTGTCCGTAGCATTGCTCGTACCAGATTTTACTTTGATTATAACAAACTAAAGGTGTTACTATTTTTTGGCCTATATATGATCAATAATACCACTTGTCTTGGTTAATGTGCTCTCCATTTGGCCTATTTAAATGACTTGACCAAGCCGGTATGTAGTTGAGTTAAATTTTATTTTTTTTTGCATCTATAGCAACAAATCCGGTTTTACAAACTGAACAGATGTTATTATCGAAAGTGAGATGAGGGAGCTCTACTTAAAATGAATAATTCTCCATTCATTTTTAGGTGAAGTGAACAAAATAGCATTGGGGTGCTCCGGTATCTGCTCGCTCTTGGGCATTGGCACTGGCTAATATACTCCCGAAAGGGGTGGACGACAAAAGATAAGGAGTTTCGATTTTTGAAAAGCTTTCTTCCATAGCGAACACGGGCTAATATGCTCTCAAAAGGGGTGGACGACAAAAGACAAGGAGTTTCGATTTTTGAAAAGTTTCCTACCCAGAGCGAACACGGGCTAATATGCTTTCGAAAGGGGTGGACAACAAAATATAAGAGTTTCGATTTTTAAAAAGATTCCTAACCAAATGCAAGCAAGCGCTTGTCAGCCTATTTCTATTGACCGAATTCCTATTCCCTTGCTCAATAACTCCGTAAAAGTAAGGAAATTGATTAGTGAGATTTCAATAAATTGCACCGCCGACTGAGCTTGAAAGAAAAAATTTGATGAAGGATCCTGCAAACATCACATCCAACTGAAACATTAGAGAGCCCAAACATTTCGGCTTTGTTTGAAATCTATAGAAATGAAAAGAAAAGAAGGGAAAATAATTTTTCCTTGTTTGATTTGGGAAACTAAAAGGAAAATAACAAAACAAGGAAGAATTTTCCTTTCCTTTGTCTATCGACCGGGGTATCACGATGTCAACCAAAGCACCATAAAAATTCCACAAATTTCGTGAGGAACCCATTGATTGATCACCTCGACAGTCCGACAGCAGCCAATCATCTACATGTTCCTATAGCATGAACATGAACATCACCACAATTATCGCTGCTGCAAGTAACAGCGAGCCAATCGGAAAGTGCAGGTGAGGTGTTTGATGTTATTCCGCACTGCCCAATCTGACATTCATATGATGAAAGTGCAGGTGAGGCGTTTGATGTTATACCACGGAGCAAACTAGTACCGACCTTACCACCAGGCCAACCTGCCAACCTCGTAGGTTCTCTCCCCTGAATATCTAGTACTCCATCGATCCATGAAGCAAACATTGCTTCGTATCATTCGATCTTCATCTTCCAATTCAATCAGCATTTCTCCCCACCCCCTCCTTGTCACTCACCGTTTTCTAACAATACCCAAATCCGTTCACTCTCTAAAAGAAGACCCAGATGCAGTTGTGAACACCATATGTACTTCTCTGCGTAAAGGCCTTAATTGGGACTCACTGAGCAGGAAATTCGGTTCAGTTGAGTTAACGAATTCGATGGTCGAAAAAGTACTATTACAACTGAAGGAACCAATAGATGCAAAACGGGCTCTGGGTTTCTTCCACTGGTCAGCTCAGCAAAAGCAATTCAAACACGAGGTTTCAACCTACTGCATTGCTATTCACTTATTAGTCCGATCAAAGCTCATCAGGGATGCTCGAACCCTGCTTGAATCAGTTGTGTCGAAACGGGTTTCGGGTATTTCTTTGGATTTCTCTGTTGTTGATTCACTTCTTGATAGTTATAGCATTACTGGGTCTATCCCTTTGGTGTTTGATTTATTGGTTCAAACTTATGCCAAGTTGAGGATGGTAGATGTTGGTTTTGACGTTTGCAAGTATTTGGATGGACATGGGTTTTGTCCAAGTGTGATTAGTTACAATACATTGATTGAGGTGGTTCAAAAATCTGACCAGGCCAATCTGGTTTGGAAGGTTTACGAGCATATGATCCAAAAGAGAACGTACCCAAATGAGGGAACGGTGAAAATCATGGTTAGTGCATTGTGTAAGGAAGGGAAGTTGCAAGAATCTATTGACATGTTGGACAGAATTCTTGGGAAGAGATGCTCTCCTGCTGTGATTGTTAACACAAGTTTGGTTTTTAGGGTATTGGAGGAGGGAAGAGTAGAGGAAGGAATGGTGGTGTTGAAGAGGATGTTGCAAAAGAACATGATTCTTGACACCATTGCTTATTCTTTAATTATTTATGCTAGGGTGCTTGGGAATTTAGACTCCGCATGGGAGGTGTATGAGGAAATGCTCAAGAAAGGTTTTCATGCAAATCCGTTCGTGTATACCGTCTTCATTGGGGCGTATTGTAAGGAGGGGAGAGTTGAAGGCGCGATTGGCTTGATGCAAGAAATGGAAAATGCGGGTTTGAAGCCTTATAACGAGACTTTTGATCATCTCATCGTGGGTTGTTCTCGGGTTGGAAAAGTGGAAGAGAGTGTAAAATTTTGTGAGAAGTCGATGCAGATGGGTTTTGTTCCTAGTTGTTTCACGTTCAACGAAATGATTGGAAAGCTCGGTGAAACGGGGAGAGCAAAGCAGGCTAATGAGATGTTGACCAATCTGTTGGATAAAGGGTTTCAACCTGACGAGATCACGTATTCACAGCTTATTGCTGGCTATTGTGAACAAGGAAACATGCAGGAAGTTCTTAAGTTGTACTATGAAATGGAATACAAATCGCTCTCTCCTGGTTCAATGGTTTTTGAATCTTTGGTAAGGTGCCTTAGTCAATGTGGCAATTTGGACGAGGCTGAAAGATATCTGAAGGTGATGAAGGATCGATCAATACCACGATCGTCATGTATTTATGAGACAATGATTTCCAGCCACCATATGAAGGGGAATAAGATAAGAGCTCATCAGCTTTATAGTGAAATGGTTGCAGATGGATTGAACCCTAATAGTCCTGTTTGCTGTGTTAGTGCAAATAGTCTGTAAGGCTAGCAGTTTAGTGGAGTACTTTTCTCCCAGCCGCCTCTCTCTGGTGGTAAGACTCGAGAACAGGAGCATAAAGATTGAGTCAGCCACGAAGACAATCCCTCTACGTTTTTTCAGCTGTCGAAGGCTTGTTAGCAGTCCATATTGGTGTCAAGCGACTTTGTACTGGCTGTCACACAATACAAACAAGCAGTACACTTGACTCAATTCCGGCCAAATCTGCTCAACGGTGGCTTTGAATTTCATCTGGGTTTCTGAAGGGATGCACAAGCGTATTTACATAATTTAGTTGAATAGCAATGCTAGCTGGTGTTGAGAAGTCATATTGGAGAGTAAAATTTCCATAAAGCACACTGGACGGTAACAAGCTTGTTCAGTCCAAACTCTTCTTTATGGGCTAAACGTTGCTCTTAATTTAGGTTGGAATTATATGCTTTCATGTTTGCCTCTTCGTGTAGTTTCAAGGACACAAACCTATATTTAGATTCCGAGGGACCAAAGGGGGCTGCTGTGAGTGGGAGTTTGGCCGATCCAGACTTCTTGACTTGATTGGAGCCGTTCTCAGACCGTGCAGAAAATAAAATTGATCGGACATCCATAATTGCATGATTGGAACATACTAGTCTTGGAAATTTAAATGGCTAGACTTGTATACTTGTGAAGAATGAACTGAAAATTTTATGGGAATCTTTGCCTACGAATTTGTATTCTCTTGCGTCTCCTAAATATTTGCTTAAAGCAGAAAGATACAATAAATACATGAGGAGCCCTGGAGCTGAGCTCAACCTGCCTAAACCTCGCGCCTAATATTTGGGCTTTTAAGTTAACAATGACTACAAAAAAGTGGACAAATCCAAAATTCCGAAGCCAGAATCATCCCACAATCTAGCATGAATTGTATCTTGGCTCCATTTAATCACTGTTAAGGAGATCGTCACTTTGTGACCTGCGGCAAAAAAAGAACTGATTAGTAGTCTGAGATCCAGAGACTTCAGATTGCGAGGCTTTACTTTAAACTCTTAACTACATAGAACGAAAAAAATGAATAATCTTGATAAGTCAAAGAAACCTAGTGAAAGACAATCCTATAATAGGTACACACGAATTTAGTTAGACATGAAATAGCGTATTAAGTGATATAGAGATAAATTAGTGCACTAAATTCAGAACCAAACTTGATGTTAGATAGGTTTTTTGTGATCAGTGACATTAGATAGGTTGATACACACAGACGGCTTTCGGTGCAATTGGTGATCGAAGCATGTGAGAGAGCCTTTGGTTCCATCTATTTGGGATGTTAGTTAATCAATCCACGATAAACTATAGAGTGTCAACCTAGAACACTTTTTCTGCCAGTGCTTTGGGTACTAAATCTTGAATTAAAGAAAACAAGAAAGGCAGAGGAGTTTTGATTCAATGCAGCTACCTGTATGAATTGAGGGGGCGCTTCAGCATCCAGAAGATTATCTGGATTGCAACTGCCGCAAAAGTTGCACAACTGAAATGCTTAAAAATGAGATTGCGGACAGGTGCTCCATTGGAAAATGTGCAGCTCTGCAAAATACCCCCAACTTACACCTATTTTGAGACCAAAACTGTCGATTTGAGGAAATCTAAGCGGTTTTTAGTGAGAGTTAATTTCTCTTCTGTTTCTGCTGCCTTTTCTTGAACCCCGCGTACGATTTCCTCTGGAGCTTTCTCTACAAACTGCAGAAAGCAACATAGATTTTGTGAGAGGCGAAGTAAGGGAAGGTAAACAAGGAAAAGAAACCATATTTCATTACATTGCATTCAGGGTGTTATTTGCTACGGAGGTGGGATTAGTACCCCTTCCTTCAAGAGAGAGTGCAATTTCAAACCCAATAACAAAATGAAAAGTGGTGTGGAGTCCTGAAGCTTTGAGGTATACCATCTCAAGAGGAGGCAGGACTCGGAAATTTCCTTAGCACAGTGAAAACTAAAAAGTATCTTGCTCGGACGAGCTGTTTCCTCTTGCAAAAATGTTACAATTGAGCAACTCGAAATCAGGGCTTTTCACTGTTAATTTACTTGCCAAAAGGACCAATACAGAATATAGAAGCTAAAATCCATTGACAGATTATCTTTTTATGCATAACTACAAAGGGTTTCGAGTCTTCTGACAACCAGGTTACATATCCATACCAAATCTTCAGGGAGTAAAATGACGCCTGTATTTGCACAGTTGGCAGAGTTTACTGAACAATCAGCTTGTCTTTTTCCTAGTCAATTTACCAAAAAAAGCAAAAGGTTTGTGCCCTTTATGATACTGCAGATTTATCACTATCGCAAATCACAATTGTGTAAAAGCAGGAAAGCAAGTATGTTTTTCATGCACTTGAAGGAAAGATACTACGGAAATAAATGCAATAAGAGTTCATACATTAGAAGACTTCAAGCGAGCAACAAGTGCATCATACTCCACTTGCATCTTTGAAAGGCGCTTGGTGAGGCGTTCCACTTCAGATGAAACATCTACCATATCAGCAAGAGGAAGATACGCTTCTAGACCTTCACCAGCGACAAGATGGACTGATTGATTTGCATCACCTGTGGCATTATTGTTGGGGTTACAAACATATACACTTGAATCAAATGGGTGACAGTAAAGTCAAAAGGTAAAGAACACACACCAAAGTTAGGTCCAGACAGAAGTAACTTTAGGTAAACTCACCTGGTGCAGATTCCACAAAATGAACATTCTGCAAATCTAGCCTCGAAAGAAGAGCTAAAACTTCCTTTTCATTCTGCAAGAAGCAATTTTCACGATTGATATACTCACATTGATGTTCTTTCAATGGCCACACAGGTATATAACCAAGCACAAAGCTAAATGATTTTCTAAATGAAATGCCAGCAAGCTGGTGAAATCACTAGGAAGTCACAAAATGATAGTCTCTTCGTCATAAAAGCCAGTAATATAACACCCTTTTAATAGAGGGCATTCCCCACTCCCATTGAAGAAGCGAGTATAGCTACCGGCCTACCACCTAAAGCTCTCAACTCACAACAACAACAGCAGAACCCATGTAGTCCCCAATCATTGGGGGTATGGGCGGGGGACGATTGGAGACAAACCTAACCTTTGGCAATATGCACAAAGTAGTTGCTCTCAGAATATCACTGAAACAGTGGCCCCCTTATACCTGTTTTGCTGCCGACCATGCCCCCAAATCAAAGCCAAATGGCATCAGAGAGGCCAGGCCTAGAGACACAATTCAATTTCTGTGCACATTACCATGCTTCCTTCATTGATAGTCCAGTATGCACCGTGCTTCCTTCTACAACCCTCACTTTCGAAATTCTTATCCAACTTCCTCAACTCTCCCTCCTCCAATTTCTTAGGCAGAATAAAGACCAGGATTACCCCACTCGTGGAGTTCTCCACCACTCCCCACATTCTCTTGAAACTGCCATATAAAGCCACGTATTCTCAAAATGGAGGGGAATCCTCCCTCTTCTGTTCCCCCATTTTCAACAAAAAAAGGAGAGGGACATGATCTAGCACTGGCCTCAATGAAGCACACTCTACCACCTCGCAAAATGCTCCTCCTTATCCACAAAAACCAAAAAGCGGTTGGCCAAAAATAGACAGGCCATTGAAGTTCAGAAACAGGATGTCTGTTCACCTGAGTACATTTGGAAACTCCATGGCCCTATTATCAGGAACGCACATCAAGGGCTCAACCTCCCTGAAGGGAATTGAAGACATTGCAATCTCCCACACCCTACCAAAAGGAAATTCCAACAAATGGCTGCCAACTCCTCTGCTTTTCTGACTCACTTATTTTCCACGGGTGCAAACACCCTTGAAGTATCCGCCAAAACCATCATCCACATATTGGAATAAGCATCACATGGACCAAAAGCCTACAGCACTTGCCTCTGATTCTGCACTCTGAATCCACATAACAAGCACCACTGGTTCTTCCCCTCTCATCTCCTCCCTATCCCTCCAAAAAAATAAAATAGACAGTAAAAAAAAAATAGAAAACTCTTACTAATCTTCTCCAGCAAGAGTTTAACAAGTACTTTTGCTGTTCTTCCCTAAATTAACCAGTCTACCACAATAACTAGCAAGTAAAAGCAGATACTTACCGCAACATACTGTCTGACTTCAGAATTTGCAACTATAGACGCAGATATACGCCTTGACGGCTCAACAGAATATTCTGCTCGAGCATTGCGAATTCCTCTTGTCTGAGTCTCAGAAAACGAAATAGCCAATGATTACTAAACTCACAAAAAATGGTTCCACACGGGCAGTGTGCAACTGAGGAGATGTTCAGGGAAAAGTAAAAATAGGTTTTTGAACTCACCAGAGCTTGTAAATTCTCAAATCGTTTTACTGAGTTTACGTCCCTTGGAAGAGAAGTCTCTGGCCAACATGACACTATAAGAGCTTCTTTCCTATTTGGGAGCGCCTGTAGATGATTAAAGACCTCGTGAAATTACTGAAACGTCCAAAGAAGTGAAAAGAAAAAGAGAAACAACACAACATCAAGGAAGAAAGTACCAAGGCACTAACAAAAGCATATCAGAGATGTAAGTTAACCACAACTCTTAAGGAGGAGAGAGACAGTAAATTCGCTTTGATAAAAAAGGAAAATGCAATGCGCTTCAAGAGCCACATATGAATGTTCGCTTTACCTACGAAGCAATGAATGCACCTCTAAATTATAAGGAGAACCAAACGGTGTTAATATAGTAGCTAGTTGTTGGTATTTCTCATTCCTCACTCTAAGGTCTTATTAAGTTTGTTATACATAAGCCCCAGACCACACATAGATAACTTTTGTAACAGCAGCATCCCATGCCTAAAAGGTAAGTCCACCCACTGGTGTTAAACATCATGAACAAATTTTCTGCAAATTTAACTTTTTCAAATGCCTGCTGGAGACATTGAATAAATTACTGTCACAAATTCAAGTCGAATCTTATGCTCTATCACAAAAAGATAAACAAATATAAGGACATTAATTTGCATCACAGTTCCGTATAGATGCATAAGTCAAAATTTTGTTATTGCTGTTGACTTGTCTTATATCTTTATTGGCATGTGCTAGTAGGAAACTACCGCTAACACGACTTGTTAACTCTTAAGTAGAAAAAATATAACTAGTTTTCTGTGCACCTTGTAATCTTCAGTAGTGTTAATAATCAGGACCATTTATCAACTAATCGATATCATGGGAACAAACCAAACTAAGCCTCGTTCCTTAATCAGGGTCGGCTCTGTGATCCTTTTTGGCCGTTCTCTTATGGCAAGAGCTAATTCATATCTCCATTTCAACTACATCATCCCATATCAATACAGTTCATGGTTGGCATAATACTACCAACCATGATGGTATATACAAATCTACTTCCGACGGTGTCGTAGATTAAATACGAGGAGCCATTAGATCTTAAATTCTTACAGCCAGAATCAACAAGTTTACCTGCCACAGTTCTTCAGTTACAAATGGCATGAACGGATGAAGCATTTTCAAAATATTTTCAAAAACGTACAGAAGAACTGCCTGTGCTATTGAAGTAACGGATTGATCTTCTGATTGGTAAAGGCGAGCTTTACTGGCTTCAATATACCTAGGAAAAACCGGAAAAGTATTAATCACCTCAAGAAGAAAGAGATAATGTGGAGTACGAATTGCACATGTAAGAGGCCTAAGAAGCATGGATGCGGACAGTGGATATTTACATAGACATGCCAGCAAGGAAATTTCATTGAACCAGGACTAGATTTATTTAGATTTAATAACTACATTACTGTTATTTGGTGAAGCTATCGAGACAATAAAAAGAACATACCAATCAGCAAAATCACCCCAAAAGAAATCGTATATTTCTCTTCCAACATCTCCAAAGAAGTACTTGTCATAACTTGTGGTGACTGTGTCAACAAGCATATGAAGTTTTGAGACCTGATTATTTGACAAACTAGTGAGTTAATCACAGAGGAAGCAAGGATTTCCACAGCATAGAATGGTACTTTCTTACCACCCAACACTCTGGTAAAGGTAGCTTAAGCAGAGATTCCTCGAGATCAAACTGCAAAATATTTAACTGTGTCAACAAAAGCCTAGAGCAATGTCCTACCCTACCTAGTGATAGCATGTGACGGGCAAGGAACTAGAAACTCCCCAGCAACTGGTAATATGCATATGAAAGAATGCCGTACCGCCGTACCCAATTCACAAGTCATTTTGGCTATTAAATTGCAAACCTGACCCAGTTGCATAACAACGATGCTACCCACACATATAAATAGGTACATATTTTACACAGTTTTTTTGTGGGGCCCACATCAGGTCCCACACAAACAATCTGAGCCATTCATTAAATGTAAAACATTTTTTCAAGGGCCTCCACAAAAAATCAGCTCAACTATAGATGCTCGATCCAATCATCCAATTTTTCATTTTGATTTTCGGATAATGAATAGTTAGATGATTGGATAAAGCATCTATAGATATTGGATTGAGGTGATTTTTAGTGGGGCCCCTGAAAAAATGTTTTACATTTAATGAATGCCTCGGATCATTTGTGTGGGACCCGAGGTGGGCCCCACAAAAAATCTGTGTAGAATATGTACCCTATTTATATGTGTGCTTAGACTTTTCGGTTTCCTAAATACATAGGACACCTTATCAATCACATGGCACCAAATGAATAACTTATGACACATTATAGTTCATTATTATATACGAAAAGGCTCATTTCTATCTCACTTCTCAACAAATGGTATTTCACTCAAATGCTGACACCAAGTACTAGTAGTTCCATCATTCTTTCCGGTTTAAAGAGCATGTGGCCTGATCTGCTATGTGTCACCAGAGTGAAGCAATTCCCTGATACCACAAGGTAAGGAGAGAGAGAGAGAGAGAGAGAGAGAGATGCACTTGATGGGAAAAGAACAGTTAAAACCAATAAATCCCAAGCTTTAGCCATCGGCTCCCCTAACCCTATCAACACATAGGGTACCTATTTCATGTCCAACCATATAAGATTACTATAAGCTTACAAAGTTACAATTGCCTCTCAGCCCCATGGACAGACATGAAAAGCAGTACCAGAAAAATAGAAGAGCTTCTGAATTTCGGCTTTTAAGAGCTTACCAAAAAGCAGTACCATCTGCCATATAATTTTGATGCCGTGCGATTATATTTGGAACATAATTTACACCTTATTAACCTAACATTATTTGCACCTAAGGTAAGTTCCCATACAAATTTAATGGGAGAAAGAACGCACTTTATAAGACGACAAAGTTTCCCAAGCAGAATTATCACTTTGACTTGGCAGATTCTGCAACACAAATTTGCCAGCGTTCCACAATTTGTTAGTGAACGCCTTGTTGGCTGTCAATCTCTCCATTGATAAGTTTAGATCCTGCAAGAAGTAAGTGGCACAGTTTGTATTGGTTAGAAACCACGCATGTGCACATACAGCAAGCCATGGACATGCAGGCATTATTTGAGATGAAAGACAAACCTGACCAGCAGTTCCTAATGCAAGTGTGAATCGCAAAGCATCGGTGCCATACTCTTTTATTGTATCAATTGGATCTATGACATTTCCCAATGTTTTAGACATCTTCCGCCCCTGAGGATAATGTCACATAACAAATTTAAACAGGTACGACTACAAAGGGAAAAAAGAGTAAAGAGCAAGTCAATGTCAAATCTGGAATGGTATCGGGTAGTTATGACATCAAATGAAGGTTGAAAAGAGACTAAAATAAGAGAACAATGATGTATGTTTCTACAGCTAACAATCGTAGGTTGATGTGAAACCAGAAATCATTTGGAGTTGTGCTTACATGCAGTTTCAAGTACAGAACACCATGCTGTGAATACTTTACCCACACATGAAAGTAAAAGAGACTCATTTTCATAGGTTCATCTCACAAGCAAGTCTAAATATACATATTATCTCCCGACTCCTATAGCAGGCAACATATCGGAAATAGTACTCCAGTACATACATATATTGGAAACCTAGGTTCCATCACATCTGCTACTGAAATGGAGGGAGAAGCTTGAAGTTACTCTTCTATGGGATTCTAAAAAGCTTTTCATCAGCTTGAAAAGTAAAAATGCATTTTTATATTTCGAAGTAATGTGGTAACAAGGAGACAAGTGCAACGCAGGAAAGTATTAACAACGTGGAAGAAAGGAACAGACTGCTTGAGGTACATCAGAATCCAAAAGCTCAAAACAATTCAGCCGCCATTTAACATCCAAAATCTAAGCTGGTGAATTAATGAGTTCAAAAGTTACACTTTGTATTAATACACTTCATAGCCCTTTCTGATGCTAAAACTTTTAATATTATCGCAGAGTAAAAGAAGCAAGCAAAGACAGAAAGCCGGTCATGATCTTTTTCCACTCTAACTGCTAACAAAGGTCGTATGCAGCGTACACTACAGTTAAGAATAAGGTTGAACTTGCAACAAATGTAAAAAGGACCATAGACCAAACTCCCCCTGTCCAACAAGATGTCACGGTGCATTGCATGATACAATGACCTGTAAAATTTGAGCTTCACATTGCCCAAATCCACTTTTCTCAGAGGTTACAAAATGCATGTTTTATTCCCTGAGGCGACACATGTGGTCCATAGAGATTAAGGAAGAGAAGGAAAAAAAAGGAGCAGAACACTTAGGCTAAGAGAAACCCCAACGTCTTCACCTCAATCCTGTAAATGTAATGGCTAAAAGGTACGAGGAACTCACACGATCTGTAGTTAGGTAAGTTATCGAAACATGAATGATCCACTTTCCAAACAATTCTCATGTACTTCAGCTATAGAAGACCTCTATTTAAGCTCCAACACACACCACATACAATCTCTTCAGACAGAGACAACAAAACCTAGTCTTTCACATTCCCGTGGACCAGACAACCCCCAAAGGGCAAGCTCACAGAAAGTTTGTCATGCGAAATCATGCCCCATCATAGACACGCCACACTGGACAGAGGTTTAAAGCACTCCCAAATTCTCCCATATCTAACACACGGCTTACAGAAGCCCATAACAAGCATGGGTCCCTAAGCACATACTCACCAAACCATCGCTGGCCATAAGGAGTAAGTCATGTGAAATCATGCCCCATCATACACGTGCCACATTGGATAGAGGTTTAAAGCACTCCCAAATTCTCCCATATCTAACACACGGCTTACAGAAGCCCACAACAAGCATGGGTCCCTAAGCACATACTCACCAAACCATCGCCGGCCATAAGAAAAATGGCATGGAATAGCTAGTTGACTGGTAGGAGGGCAGAAAACACCTAGTAACACTTATTTGGTGTCAGGAAGATAGGAGGGAACTCTATGAAGTCAACTACTGTATCTATTACTGACATTTCCAGTCTATTACTTCCAACTAAATGGTCATCATCTCGATATGAATTGGTTACATAGAGAGGTTAATGTTTATGGGAATTGCTAGATATTTGAAGGGGAGCATCTATCAACCAGGTTTTCCATACAAAGGTTAAGACAATTGCCATAATGATGAAGGCAAACGAGGGCAGCAATAATGAAGGATATCATATGAAGCTCCCAGAGTATGACCTAAAAAATTGTTTTCTTTCTCTTTAATTGCTTAAAAAATAGCTTCGCATTAACAATTCATCATGGAATAAATAGCCTGACATAAGCGTTCTACTCACTTGCGCATCTCGTATAAGCCCATGCAGGTAAACATTCGAAAAAGGAACTGTCCCAGTGAACTCAATCCCCATCATCACCATGCGTGCCACCCAAAAGAACAATATGTCATGCCTGTCCAAATGTGGAAGTCGATGTTAGTCTCAAGGAAAGCATAAAGAAGGAAAATCAACCTCTTAAAAGAGGTGGAGAAAATAGAGGTAATAACATAAATACGGTTGCTCTTCAAATTCAGTATCTTCCATTGCACAAAAGTTCCACCTATGCTAAAGTTACTGTCCTCAGCCATGAACCAAAAAAATGTATGAAAGTCTAACATCAATGTACTTCTTTTACCACATATTACCAACAGGGTGACAGTCTTTTATCTATTGGAAATTAAGTTTTTAGTTACAGGACATCCCAAAGCTTCCATCACTTGGAAAGGGTAGTTCAATGTATTTTACATGAATGGCCTTGAGTTTGGGCCAGAGTTTTCAAATCATGAACCATAATGAAACTACAAACAGCATTAAAGAAAAAGGAAAGGCAAGAATTTCACTCATCAGAATCCAGAAGAGGAGGAGCATACCCAGTTTCAAGTACCGTGGTTGGATAGAAGTTCTTAAAATCCTCAGCTGAAGCATCTGGCCATCCCAGGGTACTAAACGGCCATAACGCGCTACAGACAAAAGCAAGAAGATGTGTTTAGTCAAACACTTCAGCTGATTTACAAAGATATACATACATAACTAGTATGTGCGAAACCTATATTTACTGTTCCTGATCAAGATCTAGAATAGTTATGCGAGCCCTACATGTTACGAAAAAGAAAAAATTTGGAATCTCTCGATGAAGTAAATGCCAAGAATGAGGAAACTGGCTTGTGCCCCCAAATGCAACAATCCACTACTACTCAATATCAAGAAAATCTAAGACAAAAATGGTATTCAGCAGTGATTCAATAAACTCGCATTGAGAAAATTTTCACGAGCTTGGAGGAAAAAATTCTTTATGAAACATGGAGAGCTTTGGAACCAAGGACGTATAATTGACTAAACATTTCTGCAGTAATATTCCTACATCCACATGCTACAACTAATTTTTCCACTACAAATTGGTCAAAACATATGTAAAAATTAAGCACAGGACAAATCCACACACACGCACGTGCATGCACACCAAAAAAAAACAGCTTAATATGCAGTAATCCACACAGTTTCAAAAGAGGAAACACTCGTTAGAAGATTGACAATTTGAATGTCTGTTTATCAAAAGAAAACTGGGTAGCTAAAAAAAAGACCCAAGTAGGCGACAAAAAGTATATTCAACTTCAAAGCCAACCTATAAAAGGACAATTAAACACCAACTTGGGATGATGAGTCTCCAGATTTAGAAAACATAGCCTCAGCTAATTATTTAGCTGTTCATATAAGTAGAATAAAGTGTGCCAACAGATTTGTTTGGATTCATTTGTCAACCTTGAGAACCAAGTGTCAAGAACATCAGGATCCTGATATATGTCAACGTTTCCATACTTCTCACGAGCTTTGTCAAGAGCTTCTTTGGCACTCCTAGCAACTATGTAATCCTCTTCACAGTCTTTTCCCTCAATGTACCAAACTGGTATACGGTGTCCCCACCACAATTGTCTGCTTATACACCAATCTTTGATATTCGATAGCCAATGGTTGTATATCTATAGCCAAAATAGCAAATGAACAAATGTTAGCTAATGATGGTAGTGTTCAGAGCAAATACAATGCAGTTCAGGTACAAGAAACAACTAAAGGTAGACTGGAATGATGTCAAGCCACCGGAATAATGAGACGGTGACAACTGACATTTCCGATGTACCCCAAAAAGAGATGGTGACAACTGAAAAAAATAAGAAAACAGAAAATGAAGCCAAAAGTAATCATGATGTCAAACGAGAATCATAGACATCCATATTCACATACCTTCTCAAATCTTTCAGGCATAATTGTCAATTCTCCACTCTCAACAACTTTCAAGGCCTTTTCAGCTAAGGGCTCCATGGTTACAAACCATTGCTTACTCACTAGAGGTTCAATTATCTGATGAGTTGAAAATTATGGGTGAGAACAATCCCAATAAAAATAAGCATCTATTCTACCAAGCTTATTTGGTTAGATTAAAAAAACAAAAATAGCTAGCTGTAGAAACACACCTCTCCACCACGTTGTGATCTGGGAACTCGCAGTGTGTGGGGTTCCTTTTTGGCAGCTAAACCTGTCTCCTCAAGATCTGTCCATAGCTTTTTCCGTGCCTCAAAGCGATCAAGGCCACTGATTTTTGAAATGTTGATTAGGTAGAATTAAAAAAATATTGCTCCCATTAGTCATTAGTGTTTCAATGACCTAATAATGTACCAACACAAAGTTACCAGTACAATCCAGCAACTTCATTGAGCGTGCCATCCTTATTCATCACATTAAGTATGGGAAGACCAAGCTTTCGTGCAAGAAGGTAGTCATTGTGATCATGACCAGGGCTTATCTTCAACACACCGGTCCCAAAGTCTTTATCAACGTACTGTGACATCAGTGAGAAAGTACATTCAGAAACCAAGTATTCACAACACGTAAAAAGATAGAAAGACGAGAGAAAGAACATCGAATAATGACATCGATAGCGAAATGAAATGCTTATCCATCCAATGGGAGGTGGTCATCAGCTTCTATGTGCATTAATAAAAAGTGCTTTGCAATGGGGGAAATGTGTTTTCAAATGTGTAGAATGCCTGAGAATGTGCACAAATTTCCTCAAAACTCTGCCTATTATGGCATTTTTCGTCCCAAAGTAACTGTCCAGTGGACAGTTGTTAGCATGACCCTTCAGCAAATTACAATGTATTACTCCCTCCGTCCCACTTTGTTGTGCTCTTATTCTTTTTTGGGATGTCCCAAAATGGTGCTTGTTTCAAAATTTTCCAATTTTAGATGTCTATATTACCATTTTACCCCTCATTTCTCCCTCTCACATTCAAATTTTGAACTTAATTTGAAAGGAAAGTGGAGCAAATTAATGACATGACAAGAAAGTTGACAAAATATTATAAGTTTCAAAGGGATAAAATGGTAAAATTGACAGAGTCAATGTAGTTATGATCTTTTCTTAAATTACGTGAAAGTCAAAACAGGTGCAACAAATTGGGTTTGTTGCGACAGAGGGAGTACTTGTGAAGGAGTAGTGCTCCCTATTAACGACCTTTTGCTTATAGGCACAAATGGAAATAAGAAAGACACATATGTTCCACTCTTGCACCACAGAAGATCTCAAATTCTCAATTATGCAAGTTAAAAAGATAATCAACTCAGAAACCCTCCCATTTTCCTGTGTTTCTTTTGGCCTGAAATAGAAGCAAGATTTCACCAAAAGACAGCAGCATCTCTAGGAAGTCAAAGTCGTTATTTATAAAAACCATCATTGTGCTCACTTTGAGGCTTCCGCATGCGCTTGTAAATCTTCATGTCTTAGTTACTTTATCCTATGTCATTTTCAAAATATGCTAATCAATGAAATCATTTGGTTCAGGAAAAAGCAGCCTCGAGTTGACAGCTGAAGAATACTACAACTCAATGACCAATAGCGATTTTACCTTGTCAGAGATAATAGGGACATGACGACCAAATGTCATCGGTACAATAGCCTGCCTTCCAATATACTTCGAGTAACGCTCATCCTGCATTGCAGTATCACTAAAAAAATTTCAGGGAACCTTGTCTAACAAAAGCTGCGGAAATCATACAAAGCTAACAAACACCAGACAGAGAAATGGGGAACACTAATTCTTTGAGCCAAAGACAAGGACTGACGGCTCCTCAAACAAAGTTCTATCATATTAAAGCTATATCTTTTCACTAATTTAGTTGAAAGCCCAGATATTATCCACAAATTGAACAGCCAACCTAAAGCAGATGATATTTCAACTTCGTCATCACCATCTACCAAAGATTAGAACACTATGACTAACAGGTCTCACTCAGAAAAGTATGCGTCATGACATTGACATTATTTAATCATATACAATATTACAATGGCTTTGTGCACTTAGCCCATTCATCTGATCCTTCAGGAGGCAGGCAAAAGTCATTTTACCTTACCTCCAAAATAAAACTCGAAACATGTCAAAACCCAATTTATTAAAGTAGAACAGGCAGAAAATACGAATAAAACTACATTCTCAACAAATAGTAAAACTTTCAAAACAGACAACCAAAACTTTCAAAATGAAAATACTAGGAAGGTACATTGAACACTAAAATAGTAATACCTTTTTTTTTAACAGAAAAAAAAATTTCATTAATCTTTGAAATTGTTACAAAGACTAATAGGACAAGGAGAACGGCATCATATTCCTAAAAAATTAAGAATAATCCTTTGCCCAGTCCGAGACCCAATCCCTCGATTGGCAAGGAACCAATCAAAGACACCCAAAAGGCAAAAGCCCACACCTCAAGGGCTGAAGCCCAAACACCTGATGGGCCGAAGCCCAAGCCCAAGCCCAGAGAAAAACAAAACCCTAACCCTAACTAATCAGCTCCTGCGGCCACTGGAGCCGGAGCACTGCCACCGCCACCGCCATCCACAGCACAGCGGCCACAACACCTAATTTCACCTAAAATAGTAATACCTAGCATTCTATCTCAACTAATCTTGTTGGTTTCAAGAAAATGCTATGGAAAGGGTAAATAATTATGACTAGATCTAGTCATAATTATTTACTAGATGCTACCTGGTGTATCACTACAAGGTTTCTATTTTGCATCATTTTTTAATAGTATGTAAACCTTCCTTTGCTGATAAAAAAAATTATGACTAGATCTAAGACACGAGAACTGCATACCATGGGATAAGAAATTCAAATTTTTCCAATCAAAACTACGGAAACATCCCAACATGTAAACAAGATTTGGAACCTGGGGACTGGAGGAGAAAACAAAAGTGAATTCGCCCTTCGTTCCAAGGGATAAGTTCAATTTTGCTATACAGAGAGTACGAAAACATACAGCCTGCCTAATATGTAATCAAAAGAGCAGGGTTGTCTTAAACCAGCCTGCCCATCTCCTACATGGTAGTTGGAAATCCTACCTGAGGGTTCACTGCAATAGCTGTATCGGCAAATAAAGTCTCTGGGCGTGTCGTCGCAATCGTGACATAGTCACTTCTACAAGGTGAAGAAAATGAAAACATGATCAAGCATGAGACAGAAATCTAAATAAGGCTGTTGAATATCACACAGACATGTCATAGAAGATTAAAGCGAATAGACACATAGGAAATAGAGTTCATGAGGAAAGGTAAGCCTAAGTAAGTAAGTTAATCCGTATAGAGCAATCTCCAACTCCGCAATCAACCTCTGCGTCTGCAATTGAGGTTACGAATTACCTTCTATTTGTGAATCCTACGACAGTTTTGAACTGCTTAAGTGTTGAATCAAAGAATCAATTGTTACAAATCGCGTATCATGCAATTCTGATAACTATACATGTGTACAATGGACAATTCAAAAGACTGAGGCCCCGTTCATTTTGGAATTTTGGATTTCGATTTGTAGGTAATAAGTGAAGAGAAAAATAGAGTAATGATTGAAAATAGGGGTAATGATTGGAGAGAGAGAGAGAGAGAGAGAGAGAGAGAGAGAGAGAGAGAGAGAAATGAGAGTAATTATTGGAGAGAAATAGGATAATAATTAGAATCCAAAATCCAAAACCCTTAAACGAACGGGATCTAAAGGTTGTTTTGACATGTATGGTATCAGGATGATCATAAGCATACTAAGATATTGTAGTTGTTGTAGATTTGGGTTCCATACCCATAGGTTTTCTAGGCTTGGCCCAATGGGTGTTTTCCAGGGTTGGTTTCTTACTAACCTAGGCTTTGGTTCTTGGGTGGGCAGAGGATAGTCCTTAGCTTAGCTTAGGATTTGATGTCATCATTCTTTGTCCTTTTAATCTAGGTAACAATTTCAAGGATTAATAAATTAAAAAAAAATTTGCCTTTCAAAATAAAAAGATATTGTAGTTGTTGAGAAAGAAAGGCAAAGGAAACCATTTGCAGTTTAAAAGGTAGTTATGCTATTTCACCTCTTCTATCCCATTTCTTTTAATAAGACAAAAAGCCAAGTACAAAAAGGCTGTACATAGTGCACAAGGCTCCTGCTCACAACGGGGTCCGGGAGCGGTAGGTAAGCAACTTACAGCCACTTTTCCGTGGAGCCACAACATTGAAGGGAGAAAGGACCTTCCACCATGTCAGGTCACGACCTCCAGAAAATTAATGCAGTAGAATGAATGACTCCCCATGCAGATGCACCGACAACAAGCGCGAATACGAAAGGGGTGCAGACACACGATGCACCTATTTCCACAATCAGGGTAAGAGAAACGGCTGGCATACGACAGAAACTATATCATCTATGCTCTATAATACTCTCAATCGTTAGGCATACAATGTACTATTCAAACCACACCAAAAGCAACAAGAAATACCACGGGCTTGTTCAGTTGAAGGTTTTTGGATTTGAATTTGTAATGATTAGGGTAGGGAGATAGGGTAATGATTGGAGAGAGAGAGATAAAAATGAAAGTAGTGGTTGGAGATAGGGGTAATGAGTGGATGTTGGAGTAGGGTAATAATTTTGAGTCCAAAATCCCAATCCCAATCCCAATCCCTAACCGAACAAGCCCCACTATTTTCAAGACCCAAAAAAAACTTTCAATGAATTTTCAAACATCATACAACCCATCTCAAGCAACTCTCATACATAGTATGCAACACAGAAGTGCAACTCATAAATTCATTAGACTTGCTAAAAAACTATTGCAACTAAATTGATATCTCAAATATCTCAGTTATGAACATGCCAATAAACAACAAGCATGGTCCGCATCCTAAGAACCTAAGTTATAAAGGACACACATGTACTTAATGAGTTTAAAAAAATTATGAAGAATCTTGGCCGTGTCCTTAGCGTTTCCTGCTAAGTTTCTTTTCTTTTCCACTTCTAGTGACCAACTTAATCAAAAAACTAATATAAACTCTACCAATGACAAAATGAAAGCCACCTGAAGTAGAACTGAAACCTAAACTCATAAAAGCAAAGTTGGCACCGACTCTGCTGCACCTAGGTCTAAACCTGATGAACAACTTCCCTGTCAATTCTTAGTTCTAATTTTTCAGAATAGACCAATAAATTGTGTTGGCTACATAATCATGAGGGAAAAAGGAGAACATGCCAGTGAATCTACACCAAGGATACTTGACATGACCATTCAGTTTACCATCACTACATATATAATAGCAAGAACAAAATACAAAACAAGCAACTAATAAACTTACAAATACATACCTTGAGCCTCCTGCAACACGATACTTTATATAGTAGAGAGTACCAGGTTCTTCAGAATATTCTACTTCCTAGGCACAATCAAGATCGTTTACATGAATTGCCAAGATATTAGACATCAACGTATCACCATAGTAGTGGGCCTATCACACCAGATTCAACATACCAAGTCTGAGACTGCAGTTTGTAAGCTAGGGGACCAGTTGACCATGTAAGATCCTGCAAGAGAAACCATCACTCCATTTGAGAAAGAATATCAATGGGATTGGGAAAAAATGCTCCAAATCTTAAGCCAATTGCTTCTGAAGAGACTCTCTTGCTCCATTAGGAATTCAGCACCACTCACCACTCACCACCATTAGCTTATCTAGATATGCGCAACAACTGTAATAGTAGGCTGAACATATATTTCTACCCCAATTTTTACCATCTTGGGTGGCATCTCTACCTCACTTTCCACGTCAATAAAAGGCCACCACCTACTATTTCCAGCCCTTTTACATAAACCCTACCTATAAATTGTTCCAGGCGGTCATTCCCGAATCCGACAGCCACACCTATTTACCAACATCAGTAACACATCTATCTTAAGCATACCTTTTGCTAAGCCATTCTTCTTTCCCAAACATGAAATTAAAAGGAGTCATCCAAAAGACCAAAACTAAGGATTGTACATGGAATGCCAATTCATTTTAGAACACCAAAATCCAAAGGCTTTTTCGAGAGAGAGAGAGAGAGATTTGAATTTGTCAATACTAACCGCACAGCACCAAGAAATCAAATTAACTACGTACCTTGGTATATTAGGCCTTTCTCATGAAGCCGAACAAAAGCTTCAATTACAGCGCCTGCAACAATTAAAATCTTGAACTCAGAACATGTCTAAAATTTACAATAAACAGTAAAACCCCTAGTCTACACTACTAAGTAAACAGTCAGACAAGATTTAAGGATATTTAGCAGACGGTAGACAAACATGATGGAAATAACAATGAAAACCGCATCAATGACTATTTAATTCAGCACAATACATATTATGCAGTATCACCCCTCATATTTGCGTAAGGCGTGCTCTTGAAACTAGATTCACTCTCATTCTTGTCTCCCAACAGCACCGAATCATTGGAAGACCGCATACATCCTTGTTAGACTCACTAAGCTCTATTGAATAGAGAACTGTCTTACGACTTAGCTGCTCATCAAGGGTGAAATGTTCTCTGGACCAATCACAAGAAGCACCAAGTCTCTTGATCTGATTTGCAATGGTTCCACCGTACCTAATATGAACAACCAAATATATCATCAATCAGGGAAAACAAAAAAACACAATGGAACATATAGCTGATCAATCTTAAACGCCAGCACGTGTGAACAATAAAAAATTAACACTTATGAGAAACAGAAAGTAGGTATCTGCTACATATGTACCTATAATATGGTTACCCAAGTGTAAGCTCAATGTTTTGGAATAGGGAGGAGAGATGGAAAGAGGAAAGGGGAGATTCGCTAGCGAATTGTCTCCTTCTCTTCCTATTAGGGAACTGGAGAACATTTTTGGAAAAAAGGAAAAGTTTCTTTTGGGGAGGGAAAGAAGAGAACTTGTTTCCTTGGAGAAGTACGTGGAAACAAGGTACCAGCAAAGGTGTTCTTTTTCATTTGAAGAGCAGCCCTTAACTCCATCCTTACTCTTGGAAACTTAGGCATGAGGAAAGAAACACTCACTAGTAAGTGTTGCATGTGCTGCACATCCGAGGACGCACTGCATCACTCATTACTTTGCTAAGAGATTACAAAAGACTTACGGAGTTTCCGTTTCAGTTTGGTGTCCATTAGACTATTCTTGCCTCAGCACATGCGTTCTTTGGTTTTTGGGAAAACGAGTGCTATTCAAAGAGGGTGACAAAGGCTGGGAGGATGACACCTATGGCTTTGATTCAGGGGGAAATGAGAAGCGGAACGCAAACACTTTTGCGGATATAGAGTTGATTGTACATAGATTGAAAATGTCCCTACTATAAATATTTCATCCTGTGTTTCTGTGTTGGAAAGGCTTTTATGAAACAAGATTTTCTCTTGTTTCAAAAAGAGCTTAGTTTTTGCAAAGGCCCATAGCTAGCTTTGAATACGTCCGGGACTTTGGTTTACAGGGGTTGAGCACTTTCAGTGGACTTTGCTATGCTTACCAAGTCTTATATTAAGAAAGAACATCAACAAGGAAATCAAAATAAGTAATTAAAGGCAATAAGCCTAAGACATCAACAAGTAGTTATACTTCTCTTTCCACTCCCAAACTCGTTTTGTGAACTCATCTCTGCCCAACTCACTCCTTTTTATTCCTTCAGTTGCCAGCATTCTTTCTACAACCAACTGAAAGTAAGCACTTTTAGTTTCAAAGAGAGATGTTAGCTAACAAATATTCTGGAAAACAAAATCTGTCTCCATTTCCACAACAGTAATATAGTAACCCTCAAAATACAACATGTACATGAAGTATTCCTCCAAAAGAAGGCAATGTTTCTCTATGCATTATGTACACAACGTTATGAATTCAACACTTAAAACAAACATGTAGGCAGGAATTATAGTGCCACTAGTTCACCAAGATTCAAAAGAAGGCAGGCTGCCCAAAGTATAGATGACATCTATTAAGGAGTGAATTGAAGCGAAAATAGTATCCCTTAGTTCCAGAGGCAAACCTGAGTTGCAATACCAGCATGATCGGTTCCAGGAAGCCAGAGTGTAGGTCTTCCCTTCATTCGATTGTATCTAACCATAATATCCTGAAAAATCAATTTCATTAGAAAGTGTTTAGAACCCAATGAAACCCCATTTAAAAAAATGTACGATTCATTCATAGTAAGCCCCATGTATGAAAGAAATTGGGAAAACAAGTACAGCAACTACTTCCTCAACCTCAAGAGTGACAAACATAGCATGCCCCATGTGCAACGAACCAGTAACATTAGGAGGTGGCATTGGAACTACGAAAGGATCACTTCCTCTGACAAATTTTGGTTTGAAATACCCATGAGACTCCCACCTAACACCAAAATTTACACATTAATACAATATATGCAATGAGTTGTCACTGGACTTTATCAGAAGCAGTAGCAACATGTTTTCCAAATAATGGGTTGTAATAACATCTATTACACGGGATAAGCAACAGAACGCACAGATGAAATTATATTCTTCTTTGAACAGGTGTGCATAAACTTGAAGATAGAAGCACAAAACTGGTAAGCAGCTTGATTACAACAAAAAGATTACTCTAGTAGTATAGTGACAGACAGTGTCACCACTAGTTTGCAAGTAAATCTGCACACAGAAGCATCGCCGCCAAACTTTAGTGTTTTGCAATCCGAAAGAATTCTTTTTCATTCAATTTACTTCATATGTATAGTGCAGTATAATTATAGCT
Organism: Rhododendron kiyosumense; assembly: GCA_019656275.1. Taxonomy (NCBI): domain Eukaryota; kingdom Viridiplantae; phylum Streptophyta; class Magnoliopsida; order Ericales; family Ericaceae; genus Rhododendron; species Rhododendron kiyosumense. The sequence continues at coordinate 94,972 of BPLS01032143.1, forward strand.
TTCATTCATGTGTCTTAGATTTCCAAGACATCAAACAAATTCTATTCCAAGTCTTGGGAAGACTAAGAACTGAAATTACTTCAACACTTGCTTCTAAAACAACTAATTTATGCAACCCTAAACAAATTCTATTCAACTAATTGCATAACCACTAGTCTTTTAATTCCAGCACAAATCCAATGTCAAAAAACTGCCTGTGTAGCTTATAATTCATCTATAAATAACATATATACATGAAGCTTGTTTGGGCTGCAGCACATTGCTAAAACAACACTCAGTTTTCAAAACCATTAAATTCACAACCTGAGTCAATTGGGTAGACATTCCCAAATGTATAGGACTTTAAAGATAGTGTTGAAGCTTCTTCCGCCTTAGAATTGTAAATGGATTTCAACACGATGGTTAAATAGGAGACCTTTTTTTTATAACTTAGGTGCCCATTACGCGCACCTCGAATAAGCCTGGCGACTAATCACACCGTCCACCAGCAGGGGCCCAATTAAAGCTGGAGCAATGCCCCGAACCAATAAGAGTCCAGATTCTCCAAGTCACCAAAACCAAACCAAAATTAAACACTCCTTTGCACAATAAACTACAAATTCTAATTCCACAATTCATAAAATTATAAGTACCAGTTGTATATCCGTTCCTCCGAAGAAAAATCAAAGGACTTTGCAATCTCTGGTGAAGTAAAAACACCGTTCTCTGCTGCAGCAACTGGAATTTCCATTGAAAAAACAAAAATTCATGATCAGTAGAATTACACTCAATAAACAAACTTTTCTTAAAAACATAGTAAAACAAATTCCAAGACTAACAAATCCAGTTTACACAGTCTTCCGACTTCCAATAAGCAGAATTGGAGCAACGAAAAATTGCGAATTCCATAACTCTTAGACTAAAAAGAAGAAGAAGAAGAAGCTCTACATAGTCTCAAATTGGCTGCAAATTGCAATAACTATAATAAAATAAAATAAAAAAAGCTTTCTTGGAATTTACTGTTTTTTGCTCAGTAAAAAACAAGAGAACCCAAGGGTCTGGCCAAGTGGGAATGAAAAGGCTAATAAGTGCTCGGAATTTATGAGGTTGCATGGTCGCCAAAACTCCGGGCCACTAGAGGGGTCTGCCCGGTCATTAAATTCAGGTCCCGAAATTAGTCGGGTGCGCGCAAAAGAATAAAAAAGAGAGGGAATAAGGCAATAGCATTACCAGCGAGGAACCTAGGGCGCGAGCGATGGATGTGCCAACGGGAAAGAGTGATGGTTTGACGGCGGTGAGTGAAGAGGAGGGGATTGAGTCGGTGAACTGAGCAAGAAGATAAGAGGGAAGAAGGATTTGTGAACGCCATGTGATGTGAAGCAGCGGTGGAGTGACGACTGCTGCGGCAGTTTGGGATTATCACGTTGGGTTTAGCGGCAACCCTGAACCCGCCCAAATCCGAAACGGGCCAGTCCAAAACCCGGCCTTGTATGGAGTTGTGGGTTTTCAACTTTTCATCATCATTACTGTTTTATATTTTGGATTTTTTTTTTATATTGTTGGTTTTCGAATGAAAAAAGATTATAGACACGAGCATGGACTGAAATACCCACTTCAAGAACTTTTTACAGACGGTGTGAGCCGAACGTGCTAGCTTTATTGAGTAAACTCTTAACTTTTTATATTTTCAACAACCACATATTGAGTTATAAAAGAGGATCACATTAATGCTTTATCCCGTCAAACTTTTTTATCCCACGAAAGATAGGATATGAAATACCATGAAAGATGTGATATTGTTAGTTTCTCGACTAGATTATGTGTCTTCTATAATCTTACACTCTTTACAATTAGTCCCGTCAAACAAACAAATTGTCTCTAAGCATGAAGTTGCCTCGTAGCCCGGTTAGTAGGCAGGTGACACTTCTTTTGGTAGGGCTCAAATCTCACTTTCTCCTTTCCCTTTAGGATAGAAATAGTTAGGATTTCATAGATTTGGAAAAAAAGGTCTCTAAACATAGTGACATGTATCAATGGGCCGGGAAGCTAAAAAAATTTGGAGTGGGCCTAATTATCTGAATCAATGGGATTGGATTGGAAATAAACGTATCGGATTGGACCTCATTACGGGTATCAATGGGCCAGGAAGCCCAGGTAGGGAACTTGGGTTTTCACCACCATCTGCTAATAAAAAACCACAGCTCAGACTGAGAAATAAATTACTGTGTTAGGTGTGGGTACTGAGAAGAAAGGAAAGAGGGGAGGTGTGAAAAGAATTTGTCACAGTAGCATTTAGAAAAGTAGTCAAAAGACCAAATGAAAATTACGAATGCACGGTTTGGTTTGGGTTTTGAGGAGAGTTTTTGAGAATAATGAGTGGAGAAAGATAAATTGAGAAAATTTATTGGCAACCGTGCTCAGGGATTTTGAGACCAAAAAACGAAAAGACCGCGTTCTTTTGCAAGTTTTGAGAAAAAAATTACTCTTTGCACATTTCTCAAAAAAATTCTCTATCTATCTCTATTCACTCTCTGCACGATTCTCAATAAGTTTCTATCTATTTATCTTCACTGATTACACCAATTTTTTTTCTCATAACTCAAAACCAAACAAAGTGTAGTAATCCTAAAATCGTCGCCCTATATTAAACCAAGATGATTTTTGCACTTTATTTTTGCAAAAATATTTTCAATGCATTTGATTACAAAAATGGACTGGATAATAACACATCCTCAAAATCTCTCATCTCATGATCCTAATGGAAAAATGGGTCTCCACCTAATCCTTAGAGTCCCTGACCCCAGAAACCAGGCTTTGACCACTATCCATCATCATTTTTCGAAACCACTCCATTGCAATGACACACACACACAAAAAAAACTATTTAAGGGAATTTAACAGTTCATAAGTGCACCCACTGAAAGAGAAATATTCTTAATTCTCACTACCAAAAGTTTGAGCAAGTAAAGTGACTTTTTATCCTCTCTTTTTTTTTTTGAAAAGGACTTTTTATCCTTCAAATAGAGTAGAATTCATCACATCACTAGGGGGGTAAATTTTAGCTACCACTTTCTATATTCTGGGGGGGGGGGGGGGGGTCCGGGGCCACAACAGGCCTGTAGTGTCACTTGAGGGGACCTTTCCCCTGTCCCAGAAGGGCCAAAACCCATAGGTGAGCACATGTGGCCATGTGGGGGGTTTGTTTGGATAAGCTCATAAGCAACACAACAGGGCGGGGCACTCAATATTTGAGACCCACCTCACCCCATGCCTCTGCCTCACGCTCACCTCCTTTGTTCAAGCCAATGCTGCCTTAAGAACGATAAATTTTCAGGGCTGGGTGGGCACGGGTCAGTGGTGCAAGGCTCCAATCTCGGTCATTCAATAAAGTTTTGGACGGCCTAGATTTGATTGGCTACCGAAAGGTATTTTAGTCATTTCACACTTTAAAACAAGCAAACAAATCTAGACCGTCCAAAACTTCATTGGACGGGCAAGATGGTACACGGCACCACGTGGCCCGTGCCCACCAAAATTTCTCCTTAAGAACAGCAAGCACAAAATAGAAACCGGGTTGAACTGATTTTTTTTACAATATTTCATAAAAATATATTTTAAAAATAATAAGCGGTTCAAATCATCTTTATAGAACCCAAGGTGGACCCCACAAAACTCATATATATATATATATATATATATATATATATATATATATATATATATATACACAAACTCATATGTACACATAGCTTTATTGAAATAGATACTATTATCTGTCCATGAAAATGTCTTTATAGTTTTCACAATCTGTTTTATCACACAAGCCCCGTTTCGTTAAGGTTTTTATTTTTGAAGTACTTATTTTTCGTTTTACGAGACAGATCATCTTTCATATTCGTACATCACATTTATTTTCCTTAGCTTCACTCTCTATTAGAGGGGGGGAAAACTTGGTTTGTTGATGATTTCGAAACTTGTTTTCCAGGAATTTAGTTTGGGAAAAAGAAAAAGAAAAAAAAAAACCTCATCTTCAATAAGTTGTAATATTATTTCTCCTTGAAATGATTAAAATATCAAAAAGATTCTTTTTCCGTTTTTGAAAAAAAAAAAAGTTCAAGGAAGTATTTTGCGAGGTTCAGTGGCAGCTGAATACAATACACTTTTTCCCTGTAATATTTGCTACTATTTTTTTCCTGTAATATTTGCTACTAGTAATTTTATGTTAAATTATTTTTGAACACAATGCTTGATAGTTGATACATTATGAAAGTCCGTTGTCTCGGGTAACTCACAGTTGAACACCCAATAGCCCAAACAAAGCCTGCCCTCACAATAATAAACATTTAAGAAAAGATCTTTTCTTAAATGTTTATTATTGTGAGGGCTCGAAACAGAGCTCGAAACTCATGAAGGACAATTGTGTTTTCTTGAATGTTCGTGCTTTTTATCGCACCATACATAATGTTTGAGATCTTGTGTATAAATTATTGGTTAACAGAGAAAGTAAAATCAAAGTAATTTTTTAACACATTCTTATAAAAACCCGGAATCGCCACTGGCTTGCTTGGCTATATGACTCCAGGTTCACATGCACGGTTGCACCACCGCTTCCATGAGGCCATCTTTGTGACTACAACCTTCTGTTGTTCGTGACGCACAAATTCATCCACTAAAAACTCGGACTATTGTTACCTTGTGAGTAGAGCTGCAAATGCATAGAGTTGTTTGTGAACTGTTCGAGGCTCGATTCGGTAAATACTCATTTGAGCTTGATTTGGGTATTAAACGTCTCAAACCTAAGTCTTAATTTTAGGCTCGTTCAATAAATGAGCCAAATCTGAACTTAACAGTCTTCGATTCGATTAGGCTCGCAAACCTAAGTCTCGATTTTAGCCTCTCTTTTTTCATTAAGCTCGAGCTTGGTTCGAATTCACTTAAAACATAATGAACGAACCTAAACATACGAAAGCTCGTCTCGATTTGACCCGTCTGCCGCCTTAATTGTGAGTGCGTGTTTGTTGGTTGTACCGCAGTACAACATCTGCTCCAAAATTGAAGCTTTGGTGGACCTGGTTGAAACAAATTGATGCAGTCGGGAGCATGATTCACATGGAAGAGAGCCTACTGGTTCTGGTTCACGGATGAAATGATCAGGAATAGTTTTGCTTTGCTGGGTTGCCGACAAAGAGTGACGGGTGATTGACACTGGGGTCCAAATTGATTTGCAGGAAATTTGCATAGAAATTCAATTCAGCCACTTCCTCCCACAGAGAGTGGGGCTGCCACAAATATGTCCTCCCTCCAGTTGAGAAATTTGGCTTCAATTCACGGTACGGTATTTTTTTGGATCTTAATTGAACGCGATTAGTATTTAGGACGATGTTCGTGATGAAATCATATGCTAGGATTAATGGATCAAATTTGATTTTGTACATCGATGATACTTATATAATATCAGAATCAATGAATAAGTAATTCGAATAATCAATACTGTGTTTGGATGAGTTTTTAAGAAAATTTTAAAATTTTTTGTAGGGTTATAAGTGGGGAGAGAAATAAAAATATTGATTGAAAGTAGAGATAATAATTGGAGAGAGATAGAGAAGGAAATAAGAATAATGATTAGAGATAAATATAAATAATGATTAAAAGTAGAAATAATGAATTTTTTTTGAGTTGAAATTTTTTTTTTCAAATCACCGTCCAACCAAGGCACAAAGTAGAATTCGTGGCGGACTCTACTAGCCTGAAGCGGTGCGGTCCGTTTATTGAGAGCAATCCGGGCCCTACTTTTTTATGTTGTTGCGTTTGGAAAATAAGAAGGAAGTTGACAAAAGTTCACATGTAATGCACTGTGAGTGGTTCATTTTCCATTCTCTTTTATTTAAAATCCATTAAATATACCATTATTTTAAGTGCACAATATTGCTAGTTGATTAAATGTTATTTGTACCAAAACTTAGGATTTGGACCGTTTTTGGAAAACTATATTAGGGTTCAGTTCATCTCCATTAATGGAAGAAGAAAGTCAATAATCAGCACAACCAAGCTTAATTACAAGAACTACAGCCCTGGAGGGGGGTGGTTTGGGGGATGCTACTTTTTTGAAGGATTATGCTAGGATGCTAGGATGGGGTGTTCTCTCTGGGGCTATAGCCTAAGCAGCTAAGCTAACATGGGAGCGGGGGTTTGCGTGGCTTCCGCCATGGCCGTTAATAGACGGTCCGGTACTCGCCTAACGATATAGTGTAGTTTTTGTGGCAGTTTGGTGTGATGGGATCTGGGATGCATCTCCGATTGGGGTGGCTAGTGGTGGCTAACCAACGGTCTATCTGATCGGTGGGCGGCGACGTTGATATTAGTGCTAGGTTTTGAGTTTTCTTTGAATTGGACTTTAATGTTTAATTTGAGTTTTTTAAGCCTTTTAGGATATTTGAGCTGTAATTTGTTTTAATCTGAGTATTTTAGGCTCTCAGGTGTTGTATTAGATTTCATCGCTTTGGCTGTATTTTTTAACTTTTTTTGTAATCTCTTTTCCTCTTTTTAATAAAATATTACTTTTGCCCAAAAAATAAAGATGCTAACATGGGATAAGCATGGAGTTAAATTAAATGTCTTCACCAAAATTCTAAAGCTAGCTACCTGTTGTCACCATCAATTAACCTCGTCTTATCCATTTCTTTGAAAATCTTCGTATGTTTTTTTCATGAATGTTCGGGCAAATTTGCGCACACCTCGACGAATCAGGAAACTAAAATTAACAGACCAAAAAACCTCCAATAGTCCCAAGTTTTGAAATTGTTGACCGAGCGGGATTTGAACCTGCAACTTTGAAACACACTCTTTAATTGCTTTCTTATGAATCACGCGCACTTTCCCAAACCCATAAGGTTGAAAATCTCCAGTGTTGGTTGAAATTGTACCACTTGCTAAGTGCAACTCTTTTCTTTTCCTCCTCTTTTGGAAATTACAACTTCTGTTCAATATGGTTAGGGTGTGTCCCACTTAACCTTAGTGGCACGGGACCTTAGTTTCTGTATAATTTGTGATTTTCAACAAAATATGGGTTTTAACTACTACATCAAGTTAAAGCTACGTCTGACCAGAATAAGCCTGAAAATTAAATGTCAATTAAGATGTCCATGTGAGATCTACTAAAAGTTCGGGAAAGAAAACTAATCCAAACAAAGCCCAAGCTATTATTACTAGTATATAAAACATACTCATTAAAAATAAATGAAACAGAACCTATGGTACATAGGAGTAATTCATTTCAGTTCTTACACTCTGGACATCCATTATTGAGGATGAATATTTCATTAAATTATAACACATGCACATGTCCCATTGACATGGACAGATACATGCACCTCACCTTTCGTAGAACCCACAAGACTCTTTTTGAAATGTTATTCAGATTATTTAAAAATAAATAAATAAATTGAAAAACGTCCATTTCCAATGCAAATGAACATTGTATTGCAAGCCAGATAGCAATTGCATTTGCAAAAGAATACTATAAGCGAATCCAGTAGAAGTTTTCGAAGGGAAATTAAAAAAAGCAATTTTTTTGTACAAACAAACTTGAAAACCAATAAGATCAGCGGGTGTTGGTAATTGGTTTATTAAAATTGATCGCGGTGCGCATAAATTGACTCGGATACTTGGGAAAAATGATCAAAAAACCAGGCACAAGTCTTATTCAAAGGTCAGGTAAATACACATTGCACAGGTCTTCGTCCTCTCTTGAAATAGGAAACAAAGAAAGACCCTAAAAACATTACATAACCAAGGCAGCAAAAAAACCAAAACGCAACAACAATAATGGAAGAGAAAACAGTCACTGTGAGGTAAAAAGGAAAAAAAAAACTGAAAGGATGAAATTTTACCGCGCCAAATTTCCCCCCCAATGACTGCTCTCTCTCTCTCTCTCCCTCTCACATCCAGCTCATCAAACCCATTCCAAGCGCTGACGGTCAGTACTCAAGTAGCTGGGTTGGACAAACCCGTTGACCGGAAACCCAGAACCACCCCGAGTCAACACGTTCAAGACTCGCCGGCAGCGAGTTGCCAGGCCGAGGTGGCGATGAGCGGCCTCGTGTGCCAGCCCAGCATCAAACACCCGTCGTTCTCCTCCACCCTGTACCCGTCCCCGCCGCCAAACAGCGCCAGCAACATGCTCGCCTGCTTGAACGCGTTCGAACCCAGGTGGGCCGACTCGAACCCGGCCACGCCCATCCTGGCCCGCCACTGGCTCAGCGTCTCGTGCCGCTCCACCCGGTCCGCCCCCTCGCACGCCACCACGTTGCAAATTTGCCGCCCCAGGTACACCTCCGACATCACCACGTCTTGGCTGTTCGCCTGAGTCAACCCGGACCCCTCCAGCGAGTCGAACATCGTCGAGTAGTAATGCAACGCCTCGTTGAACCTGTCAACAAAAACACTCCCGTTGTGATTCGCTTCTTGCTCGACCACCGTAACGATCTTCGGCCTCATCCTCTTAATCGAATCCAAAACCTTGTCGATCGAACCGGGCTGGGCCAGCAACTGATGGAGCTCGAAAACGGAGTTCACAGCCACTTTCTCCACCTCCCTCGGCCGTATGTCCAAAATCTCAGCGTTCAAATCGGCCAAACTGTTCACTACGAATCCTCTAAACTCAAATTCAACCCCAATAGTTTCGGCTAATCGCGCCAGCTTCCACCCCACGTCCTGCAACGCATCAGTGTCGTCCGCCTGCGGCGGACCGATACCGGTGAGCCGGAACTTCGGGGGGCCGCCGGGGCGTAATGCCAGGGCTTGCATCAGCGCCGGCCACTGCATCCCCTGCTTCAAACCGAAATCGACGACGTGGACTCTAGTTTCTCCTTCGAAGGCTTCAAGTATCGCTTGATTGGCCGTGAAGTGAGCGAATTTCAAGTACGGGCAGGTCTCGTAGAAGTGCATCTGGAGAAGGTCGGAGTAATTCAGATCCTGAGGGTGAAAGTTGTAAATCCGACGGGCTAGGGCTTCGGCGAAGTAGGTCGCGACTTTCCTCATGGCCCCAGCCTGAGCCACCGCGAGGAACCCGATGTGCTTCACTAAAGTATCAGCGAGCTTGAGGTTCTCCTGCTGAACCGCCTCCGCGCAGGCGATTAAGGTGTGGACGAGTCGGACTCCGGTTTCCTGCGAGTCAACAAGGACCACCGGTCGAGCCGCCGTCGAACCGGGACAAATCTCGGCGGGTAGTAACACAGGGTCGTCAGATCTGTTGGTTTTAATCCGCTTGTTGTTCTGGTTTTGTAATAACACCGGCGATTGCTTCTGTTTACAGATGGCACCACCGGGGATGGCGCTCAAGTCGTACTCGGAGTTATCTTCGAAAATCCGATGTTGGGGAAAACAAGGAGAGGAGGAGGAGTTATTACCGCCTGCGGAGATTAACAGGGAGGAGTCGTCAACGACGGTGGACGACTGCTGGGTTTGACCGGCGTTGAGCTCGGAGAGCATGCTCTGGACCCACCCGGAAAGATCGGACGGGTTGTAGTGAACCGAATCGGATAAGAGGGAAATCCCGTCTTCTTGGTCCATGACCATCTCGAGCTGCTCCAGCTTCAGGGCCACGTCGGCCATGTCATCCGCCTTTACCTTGTAACCCAACACCGCTAAGAGCTCGTCCATGCCGCCGCCGTTGTCCTCATCCCACATCTTCTTGCCCTTGGCCAAAGCCATTGAAGGAGCGGAAGAACTCTGGCCCTTTTCACGATCTCGCTTCATTTCTTTTTCGAGGTGGGGGTGTTGAATGGATTCGCTATCCTAGAAACATGAAATTTGGAATCGGATTTCTGAACCACCAGTGCAAAACTGCGTGGTTTTTCGCAACACTTTTCTTGATTTTGATTTTGATTTTTTTTGGGGTTTTGTTTTTGGGTTTTTCTATTCTAGTCTGAGAGACTGATTGATAGAGTAGTGGGCAAGGGCTCGTGATGAAGGGCGCGAGCTCCAAGAGAGGAACTGGGGAGGAGATAAGGAAGAACGGACGCCATAATAATGTTCTCTTTTTAAAAAATTTACTATATAATTTGTTTTTATTTTTTATTTTTAAATCGATTGCTTGATGGTGACATCTTTTTTAAAGTTTTTTTTTTTTTATACATTCGGTTGTTTTCACGTATAGTACTATTTGCTAAACTCTTTTTTTGGACAAAAATAAAAATATACTACGTAGATGCTATTGTACTCCTATTTAAACAAAAAATATTAAAAAAAGCTAATTCAGCTATGGTTAAGGTATGGAAAGTATATTAAGTTGTGTAAAAAATAAATAAAACTTAAAAAAAAGGTATTGAAATTTGTGTTCATTTTTTATGTTTGGATAATTTATTAACAGTTCACTGAATTGTCAGTAGAATAACTATTTTTTTAAATACAATATGTTTAACTTTGTCCTTGAAGCGTTGTCTGACATTATTAACAATTAGTCATATGTCATTTTAAGTTTCAAAGGAACATCACTTATATGTTTTAAAGTACTAGTATTAATCAATTACCAAGAGGGTTGTATGCAATGTTTTTAATAAGTTTTAGCAAGAGAGGCACTACAAATGTTTTTTATTTGTATCATTGGCAATAAAATATTATCTCAATGTTTTTTTTTTCTATATTGTTAATTTTTGTTAATAGGTGAGGAAACTTCCTAATTTTATTTTTTGACTTTTATATACGAACTACTGCTACCACCGTATGTGTTTGGTTATCCACTTTCGCTATTACAGTCTTCTCAAAAAAAAATTACATATCTTTTAATACAAATCTCTAAAAATATGCAAGGTGAATTTTATTTGGTTGCTCTCAATTAGTTCTATTAAACGAAATTTTTAAAATCAATAAAATTCAATTATAAATTAAAAGATACAGACAATTTAAAACACGATACGAACACCGAAAATAGACTAACAAACGCCGACAGCGGAGTATCATTTTACCAGATCTCTAAATAAAATATTTAACCAATTATCACGAAAAGAGTATAATTAACTCGATGGTGACATTTCAGATTTTTGTTTGAAAATGAGATTTTTTTAAAATTTATAAAAATCCATTTATTTTGGGGTATTTGGCCCGGCAACAACTTGAAAGCATCAAAAGAGCCGTGTCAGCACCGCAATGCTGAGGAGATGCCACGATACCATACGCCTCACGCATATCAAAGACCATGCAGTTGATTCAGGATCATAAGGGATGGGGTGGGGTCCGTACTGGTTATTAATCAGTTGGGATACTGATCAAGGGTAAGAATGAATTGTGGGCTCCATCTGATCACAGAGGATTGCTATTCTTGACCACGCGCCACCAATTTGTCATGCTTCCACGCTCTACCCTAGGTACGTAAATGTCATGCACTTCCGCGCTCAATTCTCACATTGCGCTAGCACTCTTAATCATCGGTCTCTCAAATTTTAGTATAATTTGGAATATGTTCAGAAGATGCTTTCTCTCTCTTGCTCTCACTCAAAAAATGATAACCAAATGTTAGACACATCAGCTTTTGATTATTCATTTAAGAAGTTGTTAATTTTAGGCTCCGTTCCGGAAACGGAATAAGTACTTATTTTTTGTTGAATAAGAACCCTTGTTCCTGAAAAATAAGAAGATGTCCACTTATTTGGAAGAATTTAGATAGGTGCCAATGGGTGCCGGGAGTGAAATCGCACCGGCGGCCATGCCGGGCAGTCTCCGGCCACCGGACGGCCGATCCGAGCCGTCCAAAAATTCTAAAAAAAAAACCAAGGGGGCCATCGCGGGAATCAACATATATACACGGAAAAGGGGTGCTCGGATCAAGCCCCCTACACACCTCGGATGCCGTTGATTCCCGCGCCCTTGGTTTTTTTTTTTAGAAAAGGGGTGACGGAAAAGGGGTGCTCGGATCAAGCCCCCTACACACCTCGGATGCCGTTGATTCCCGCGCCGGCCCCCTTGGTTTTTTTTTTAGAATTTTTGGACGGCTCGGATCGGCCGTCCGGTGGCCGGAGACTGCCCGGCGTGGCCGCCGGTGCGATTTCACTCCGCCGGCGCCCATTATCATAGCAACAGTCTTATTTTTTGTATAAGGCAACTTCAAACTCAAAAATCATGTGTTTATGCAAATAATTTTTCTATCACTATGGATCTTGTTTGATAGATCTCATTAAGATCTTTAATACGGTGCAAAAAAAAATTGATTTTTTTTTTCATTTATATTATTTTTGAGTTTGAAAATGTGAAAGGAACTTTTGATTTGAATTTTGTGGAATGGCCCTTATTATTTTTGAATGAGAAGATGTAAAATAAGTACTTATTTTTTAAGAAGCGTTCCGAAACGGAGCCTTAACAATGTTAAGTTTTACAATGATCATTTCTAGTCCATAATCAAAATAAGGGGTTAATTGCAATTTCACACACACACTCTCTGTCCCCCTCTCTTTCTCACCATTTACGTTTTTTTTTGGCAAAATTACACCGATTTTGCTAGTCCATAATCAAAATAAGGGATTCACTGCAATTTCACACACACTCTCTCTTTCCCCCTCTCTTTCTCACCATTTACGTTTTTTTTTGGCAAAATTACACCGATTTTGCTAGTCCATAATCAAAATAAGGGATTCACTGCAATTTCACACACACTCTCTCTTTCCCCCTCTCTTTCTCACCATTTACGTTTTTTTTTGGCAAAATTACACCGATTTTGCTAGTCCATAATCAAAATAAGGGATTCACTGCAATTTCACACACACTCTCTCTTTCCCCCTCTCTTTCTCACCATTTACGTTTTTTTTTGGCAAAATTACA
>BPLS01032143.1:108160-118291 GCA_019656275.1 Rhododendron kiyosumense
AAATGAGATAAAAGAGTGAAATACCTTAATATGGTAACGATGGATTGAATTGTAATGATCGAAAAATATGAGTTTCACTTTTGGAGGGAAAGAAAGATAAATATTTTGTGGGTGAAGTGAAAAAAATATAGAGTAGGCGAAGAAAAGAAGAAGAAATACCAGTGCGTGCATACAAATTTTGAAACTAGTTAACTTATGTAATATGGGGTCCACAAATTTTGATTATTAAAAAATGTTGTTAGTTTTGGTTATTCAAAACATAAAATTTGATTATTTCTAAAGATATTGCTAAGTTTGATTATATCGTTGTGAGCGATTTTTTGTACCAATATTGTTAACCTTTAAAAATAATTGACTTTGAATTATACCACTGTGAATGACATTAGCGATCTACTGGTAGGGGAATGATAAAACTACCAATACTGATACTATTTTAAGAGAAAGAGTTAACGGAAGGTTAAAACTTAGCATGAAGTCTGAAAATTAATCCTGTACATAAATCTTGATAGTTTTTCAAAGCTTCTTCATTTCAAAAAGACTTGAAATTTACTCGTATTTATCACACTCTTAATAAACTCAACTTGATTTATTTTCCTTTTAAAAGGTTCTTTTTAATACCGATATAATGTAAAGTATGATTGAAAAGATGTTAAAAATTAGGAATAAAATCATATTTTGACAAGTTTACCTTTTGCATACATTATATTATCAAACCCTATGCCGCTATGCGTGTGTTAATGGTCAAGGTGACAATCTTATTATTTTATTATAATTAATAAAAATGAGATCTTCTCATTCTCTAAATAAAAAGAAGTTTAATCTGTAATTGTCATCTTATACGTGTCATGAGGTCGGATTTATGTTCAAATTGTCTCTCTCTTTTCTTACAAGAATAACGTGATAGTAATTCTGCAATTTGTATTCAAATTCTTACGGTAAGAACTAGTGCGAAAAACATTTTTATAAAAAACTAAAATGATGACTTATGAAACATGGGGTGCAAAAGTGCAGAAATCGAGCCCAGCTCGTTCATCATAAGGTCTTAGAATTCAAGTTTAAGCTCGACCCACTTGGCAAACGAGACAAACCAATCTAAGCGAGCCGAGCCTTGATAGCTGCTCGTGAACAGCTCAATTTATTTGCGGCCCCACAAACGAGACAAACCGATCTAAGCAAGCCGAGCCTCGATAGCTGCTCGCAAACAGCTCGATTTATTTGCGGCCCCAAGAACTAGTGTTGCAGCACGGGGTCCTCCTATTACATTCCTCTCAATTGGTGCAAGGACACGCTCCATTGAACCGCGTGAGGGAAAAAGTTAGTAGTACACTAGTACTAAAAACAGCAGGGGACATTAATGGTACTCCTATTTACCACCAAAGAAAAGAAAAATAGTACAGCATTTTATTGGTACATGGTCCTGACCCACATGAACAAACAGGAGGGTGGCAGAGTCAACTTTACTTCTGACGCGTATCCACAGCACGTGACTACACACTCCAATTAACTTTAACAGAAGGGACCGACAGAGGCTTAGCGAGTGTAGTACACGCTCGTACCAAAGCGACGGGGGGAAGAGAATTGAGGGTAGAGTGTGGGGTTAAAAAGTTAACGACGTTGAAAAGAAGTTAACGGAGTTTGTTTTGTGGGGAACCGGATGGTCTTTGTTTGAGTCTCCTTTGGGGTATTTTCCGAAACAGAAAAATGCTTACCCAAAAAGCCCTAGATCGCATTCGATGTGTAGGAATCCTTAATCGAAAATCCACCAACCGAAATGCCAACCAATCAAACACCTAGAAAGCAACGGAACAAATAGTGCATAGATATATGTGAAATTTTTTTGGATGGATAAGAATCACGGGAATGAATCATGCATCAATCATACTCGCTACCAATATATAGTTAAGAGTAATTTTACAATATAATTTGAATTCTCACTATTGAGCCTAAGATCTGCTTTCTGAATTCACTTTCGCGACACCAAGTACTTGACCGTTGCCTTGAATTCACAAGTCTTTGTTTGCCTCCCGAAATTCACTAGAAAGACTTCGTATTGCCTTAAGAATCCTCCTTAGAACTTCTCTCAAACTTGTGGTGGTAGATTATATAACTCCCGGAGATCTACCAACGCTCAATAATACATATGATGTATTTGGGCTTCAAGCAGAGTCAAAGAAAACACATTTCAATCATCCTAGATTGTATCTAGGTCTATTTTATGTCACTGGAAGAGGAAGAACGACGCTCTAGAAAAAACGTAAAGAAAAGTACAACTTGATAAATAAGGGATACATCATACATGTAAATGCGTGTTTTGACATGAATTTGCCAACCAAAAGAGAGCTTAATCTATGGAACTTACACTTTCCTTGAGTTTTTGGTAACAATTGCCTCCACCTCTGTAGTTAAGTTAAAACAAAAAATTATTAAAAAATTCTCTTATATCCCTTTGATTGTAACCAAAAATTCATTTTGGACATTCACCTTTCAATTTCAGCATTAAAATACTTCGTTTTTTCAAAAAAATTCAATATCATTATTTAGAAGGAAAGAACACCCACACGCAAGTAACCTTGTTTGTTTGGGGGGTTTGGGGGAGGTTTTCAAAAATAATGAGTGGATAGAAATAAGGGAAAATGACGGCTCAGGACGTGTTTTGATAATTAATACCAGCTAAAAACAAGCTAAGAACATTTATTAATACTAAAAATATCTTTGACGGATATTAATTATCAAAACACGTCCTTAACCGTCATTTTTCCTAAAAATAAATAGATAAAATTTATTACAAACCGTGTCCAAGGTTTTAGGCCCCCATAACGAACAAGGGAGGTGATTAGTTAACGGAGTTACAGTGGAATAACTACCAATTGGAGGAATAAAGAGCAAGGAGGCAATAATCACGTGAATGAGCAAGGAGTAATTTACAATATTCCAGGTTGCGTTCACACGAGCAATTAGGCGTTGTGGGAACCACTGAATTTTACTCCCATAAGTTAAGACTTAAAGCATGACCAAAAAATGTTTAACTTAAGTGGAAAGCTGATTTGATGAGAATCGAACTGATGAGTTAAAACAAATTTGATTAATTACGAAGCCAAATGGCCCCGCTCGTGATATGATAGCAAAGAGATAACAGAGGTGGTGATGTTATTAGACGGGTAGTGATGATGTTTACATAAGGGATGAGATGTCAATTCTACCGGTCTACTAGCATCATCACCTCTGCTAGTAGAGGTGGAATTATTAAATTTGTCAGATTAAAAACTTATGGATTTCAAAATAAGTTGAGAGATGCAAGTTGACTAAAAAAAGACCAATACCTAGAATTTTATCATGACTTATAGCACACATATTCGTGGCACTTGGAATTTTAAGTGATGTTTGCATGATTATCAAATGAACTCAATTTACTATGATCACTTTAATTAAAATAGAACTTTGAAGAGTAGAATGCCGTATTCAATACGGAATACGTTACATCCTAATACTTGATTTATTGGAAATGGTATCAAATAATAGAAATACACGCACACAAAATTACAAGTTAAGATGTTTGTTGACATACTTCGGGGGTGTTCCGCTTTTGTAAAAAGTTCTTTTTTTTTAAACGGAGGTAATTTCAAACTCAAATAAAATGCAAATGAAAAATATTTTTTCAATTTTTTTTGCACCGTTTAAAAAATTTTAATGAGATCTATCAAACAAGATCCATATTGGTAGAAAAATTATTTGCGTAAACACATGATTTTTGAGCTTGAAAAACCTTCTTTTTCTAAAAGTACTTTTTACTATTCATTTGAAACACCACCTTCAATTGCTCATTCATGAGGAAGAAAATACACCCCCAAAAAATTAACATTTGCTTGCATAAATATAAAACTGCAAATGATTTTTCACCAAATTACACGAGTCTATGTAAAAGAATAACAACTTTGTAACCTAATAATTAGGATGATCGATTACGGTAATAACTAGGCACAATTGTTGGAAGGTACTCTTTTTATTGCAAACGAAGATTAAGATCTAGTATTTCTTTTTTTCCTCTGAAGATCAATTAATAAAATTCTCATATATTATTTACAATTTTTTAAAAAAGGCCGCAGGTAGAGACATGATCCCTTTGGAAAGGAAGAGCGGGCTAGGTAGAGGTCAGCAGAGGCCTCAAATGATATAGAAATTACTATTTCCTCCCCCCCTAATAAAAGTACTCCTTTCGTCCTAAAAAAAATGCAAGTTTTTGAAATTTGTGACATTTTTCATTGCTAATATATTTTAATCTATAATGTTTTTTATGAGTTTGAAAACTTTGTATAACAGAACTAATCGAGAACTATCAAATAAGATTCATATTGCATATTTTTTAATATTCATATTAAAAGATATAAGGAATTGAAATTGACACG
The DNA here is from genome assembly GCA_019656275.1 of Rhododendron kiyosumense. NCBI lineage: Eukaryota > Viridiplantae > Streptophyta > Magnoliopsida > Ericales > Ericaceae > Rhododendron > Rhododendron kiyosumense. The sequence goes on from BPLS01032143.1 coordinate 112,564, forward strand.
AATATCAAAAATTGACATCCATTTTACGACGGAGGAAGTATGAAAAAGTAACATAGTATATATATTCTAGAAATTGGTTTTCACGTTTTTTATTTGATTGTTATGAAATTTGTATCAATTAATGTGGAGGGAGTATTACTCCATTTGTTTGTTCATTTTCTAAAATAAATTATGTGTGAGGAATTGGGAAATGGAAATGATATTGGCACTCTAAAAATTGATGTAAACACTTCAAAATCAGTGTAACTCCAAAGCCACTTTCCTTTATTTTTGGAATGTCGGTATTAATTTTTAAAGTGTCAATATCATTTTTCTGGAAAAAATATACGGAGTACAGTATAACAGTAGTGTAGTTCGCGAAATTGAATGGGCCCCGCGGTGCCCATCCGACGGCGACCTGCGCACGATTGGGGTGCTTTCCAACAATTGAAAACCGTACTGACACATCTCCACCTTCGGCGTAGTGGTCCCTATCCCATGTGATTATTCTGCCACGTTTCCATATTCCTCCCTCGTGGTGGCCCCCCAACCCCATATTCTCTTTCCCCATCCTTTTTGAGAGTATTAAAATTTAAATACTCTGATTTAACTCCAATTAACCGACTAATAATAATTCGAAATACTCCATCAAACTAACCATTTTGTAACAGGGGTTTGAAAGTCTGAACAAAAAACACAGGCGTAATTTCTACAATTAAAATAAAGTTATGGGGAATGATTTTCGTGCTCCAAAAAAAAGCCTAAGGCGCCCTACCTCTAGTCTTCATTAGACAAACTTTCTGAATTACCCTCTCAATCTAAAATTTTCCCCCGGAAAAGTTCCTTAAAATACGTAAAATGATAGAGCGCCTGAAGTGTTTGGTGGAGCGCGGAAACCTATAAAGAATTCTTCTAGAGAAAAGAAAGAACTTTTTCACGAAAAAGTTTTAGATTGAAGAGAGAATAATTCAAGAAGTTTGCCTAATGAAGAGTGCTTGAGGGTTTTTTTGGAGCGTGAAAATCAATTTTTTTTTTTGTAGACAAGCAATAAAAAAAAATTTATCAGCAAAAAATTTATTAGTCACCAAATTAAAAAATTACAGAGATTAAAAGACAAGCAAAAATTGTTACTAGTTGTTTTACTATTAGTGAGAATTTAAATATTGTGCATGAGAGTTACTACTCGAACTAAATACTTTCGAGACCCCTTGACTTTCGGATAACTACCATTGCCCTTCTTGTAAGTTCTATCTGTGCTTTGTTACAATTTCCTTCACTCCTCTTGGTTCACTATTTTAAGAGTAACTTTTACTCTCGGCACAGTTTACAATAAATGTCTCTCTATGTCTCTCCATTCATTACTATTCAACTCTTAAAATTAACTTTCTAAAACCTCAACCAAACAAAGTGCTTGTTATTTGAGACTTTCGAATAACTACAAATGTTAGATTGTTATTAAATGAAAAAAATTATGCAATAAAGCTATAGGTACATATGAGATTATACATATCATGTGCATATAGGTTTTATAAAGTCCACCTCGAGTTCCACAAAAATGATTTTGAACCATTCGTTATTTGTAAAATATTTTTTCATGGAGTTCTATAAAAAAATCAGCTCAATCCGATATCGGTAAAAAAATTACTTTGATGGTGGCCTTTTGTTCCATCGAATTTTTAATGCGGGGAAACGATTGGAGATGCCTGCCTATATTAATTAAAGCTGAATCAAACGGGTACAAACTTCAATAACTCGAAGCATACTTTTAATGTTAACCATTACAGTAATTAAAAACTCTAAAAATTTCTGAACTGCTGTTTATATTTATTTTTAAAATCATCCACCTGTCTTAATTTATCTCTGTTCTGAATCCTAGATATTCTCTTTTCAGGAACTCAAGAACTACCGCCGGCCTCGTTTGGTTTGCTATCTTTACAAAAGATAAGTGAATAATAGTGTATAATTAATGACTAACCAAAATAAACATATAACTAAACAAATGATAGTCAAAATCTATTAGTTATATGCACATCTGATCTGGGATTAATCGTTCGTCTCGACAAGACGAATCAAAATAGTATAAAAAGTGTAGGCCGATATTGGAAAAATTCAAATAGTGTAACACTTTAAAAGCAGCAAGGACCAGATCACCAGTCAAACTCTTTTCTTGTAGGAGTATTTAGTACTGTACTACTATATTTCTTTGTTTTTTATTTTTTATTTTTTATCCACACTATATTTCTTTGTTGGAAATGTGAATTTCTCAGTACCGTATTTCTTTAGTGCCGAAAACAGTCTAACATTTGTTTAGCCGCCCCTTCATGTCGGCACACGATTGGCTGCACACTTTTTAAATCACTTCTGTTTCATTAATCATGTGCTTTTCCCCCCTAAAGCATCCTTAATCATGCACTTTTGTGCCGAATTAAGTGATTTCACTTTGTGCTTACTTTTGAGGTGGTTTAGTTTCTTGGAAAGTAATTTTACAAGACCAACTGAGGGGCGAATGAGTTCGGACTAACCCCTACTCAAGTTTCAAAGTCTTTTTTAAATCATAGACGGTTTTTATTCAAAAATAACTTTAAAATCATCTAAGTTCACTTGTTTAATATCGTTTACTTTTGAACACTCCAACACATTTCTAACGAAGAGTTTTGGAAAAATAATATTTTTTTTTTTTAGCAATATCACAATTTCTTGTAATATTATTTTGCTTAATAAATGGGAATGTACAAGATTCTAGTATGTAGTTATAATCGAAAAGATTATTTGATGATATTTTTGGAAGTATTCTCATAGTGGCATTTCTGAATTTAATATCTACTATTTCATATTTATTTATTTTTACGTTCGCCCACTCAAATTTAAAATTCTTATTAAAATTTCATGTTTTTTAAATCGCAACCCGAAGAAGGTATTTGGATCAAAAACAGACACATGAAGAAGACTGTAGCCAATGAGGATTCAAATTACGCCATATATTCTGCACCAAAAACCCATAATCTCAAGTGCTTCGTCATGACCTAATAAACAGATAGTCTTCTCATAAGAATTTGATAACAAAGACATCATTAATATACAATTTGCATTGTTACAAGAGAAAGTAGAACTTGTCACCCCAGGTCGCCTTATGGATTTATCTCATCTCGCCCATTGTTCTATTAGTACTCTCAAGTTTTGTGTGCCACTCTATCGGGGCACGCCATAATTTTCCATAACCTCAAATCAACGTGTTTCAAGTGTAGCGAGTAAATATCCAGTACAATGGTGATGCCAATAATACCAATCAATAATGTACATTGTAACCTTCTACAGTATTACATGGTAATTACTATAGTACTCTCATTCATTTATTCATCCTTTTAACGAATTTATAGCCTTTTTTTTTTTATATTACAAATATTTGAACCCCTCTAGTAAGGGCGGAGGAAAATAAAAAGATGTGGGTTCACGCGGTCTCACTGAATTTAGTTTAATTTGTCTTAATAAATACCAAAAAAAAAAAAAAAAAACTGGCATTCTTTTTATTTGACCCCATCCACGGCATATCTTGCTCCGTCCCGCCCCTACCAACGAAATGTCTTTTTCTATTTTTAGACAATGGATGCGCTAAGAGAAAACTAGGCAGGCAGCATGCTTTAATTTCATTGACGCAAATCTGTGTCCTTTTTCCCGATTTAGGCTGTCGCCTTTGTTCACTCTATCAACAACCCCCCTTCTTTTTTCTTTTTTTATACGACTCAGGTGTCTGGGTCAATTTATACACACTTGAATAATTTCGTGAGATCAATCGTAGCCCAATTAAAACAGGATCAAAACTTTATATCAACTGACACTAAAGACTTGATAGCATCTGAAAGATTTTGAATATTACGAGAGTTTAAAAAGAATCGATTTTTAAATCTTAGGTCTTGATCACCGAGTCAACCCAGAGCTCTCGCTACCGAGAAGCTTGCACTTTATCGTCTTCTTTTTTCCCCTTATCTTTGAAGAGTCCAAATCTTTTCAACGTACCCAAATTACAAAGACTATTAGTACTAATTATAGGCGTTACTGTGGGTATTATTTCCCTCCCCCTCCTTTTCTCAAAGCTGGATCGCATTAATTCTCATCTACTAATAAACGTGGTTAAAGTGCAAACGAAGTTAAAAAGGTTTATTTTAGATCAGATCGGTACCCCACTTTAAACTTTCCAGTACATTCCCACTCTTTTTTTTACAACACTTTTTTTTTTTTTTACCCCCTTTTCTGTGTGTAATAAATGCCCCCTAATATTTGTTACTTGAATAAAGAAATTGTTGTCGATATTTTTTTTTGGCGAACAACGTGAAAATATTACTCATTATTTTATATATTGTAAAGGAAAAATTGATGAAAAGTGGGAGTACTGTAGTCACAATAATACACTATAGGTGTGTAGTGCGGCTTAATAGGCTTCATCAAAATTCTTAATGTGACATGAACCGTTTAGTTTGTAGAATTTGTTGAAAAATGTATTTGAATCCATAAGAAAGTTTAATTGGACATGAATAACCGCATGATTGAGATAGATTTTTATCGTACTTTACTTTTAGAGTTATAATGGTCATCTATTTTTTTTGTGTATCAAATATTGTCTTGCCAAGAGGTAAATTACATTCGATTAATTTTTAAGTTCTTTTCCCGATAATGTACTTACATAAATTTTGCAAATCAAACGATTCAGATCTCCGTAGAAAAATTTGAGTAAATCTTACCTAAATTCACTACACCGCGTATTGCATAAGCACATTAGGGAAAAACTGTTTTGGGAATCTATGGAGAAGTTGAGGGAAAATAGGCTAAGGTGGTTTGGGCATATCTATCGTAAACCAGAAGATGCAGTAGTTAAGAGAGCAGATAAGATAGCTCTAGATAGCAATGTTACGGGGAGGAGTAGACCTAAATTGACATTAGATACTGTAGTGTGCAAATATATGAGTATAATGGGTCTATGTGAATAAGTGGCTCTTGACAGAGCTCAATAAAAAAAACAGATTTATGTAGCCGATCCCAAGTGATTGAAACGTAGGACTCAGTTTGGTTTGGGAATCTGTGGCCATATGGATAGGACGAAGGCAACATGCAAGGTTGTCCGGCAGTGTCTTCTTATAGGCAATCATAGTATTTGCTGCTGCAAAACACAGCTCACACCCAGCTTTGTTTGCATGTTGTTGGTAATTACTATTATTAGTAGGCCTGTGCAGCATTATCAGCCAGGATCTTATTACTAATTAACTGTACTAATATAAGGTGGGTAGAAGAAATGATTGGACTCTAAAAAAGTACTCCTTCCAAGTCGGGCAGTGAACTACTCCTAGAGGATAATACTCCCTCGTTCCACATAACATGCGAGGTTTACATGTAAGTTTCGTGTGGTCTCCTACATATTATGTGAGAGGATAAAATATACTTCCAAAATATTGAATAATTTTCATTCAAGGTCATACCTTCCAAAGTTCCAAAATTCCATGCCGAAGGATTCGGACTTTGCTGGCCAACTTTTCATTTAAGTAATGATGCTAGTAATGAAATTTCGTTCAAAAAAAAAAACCAATCCTTCAACAATTACGTGACGACATGGTTAAGAAACATGCCAATTTTACGCCAGTCAAATAAAATATTATCTTGCTCGAATATCGATAGGTACATGAATAAAACTGATTTGTATAAGAAAATAAAAGAGACGATAATTTAAGTTTCAAAAATTTAAGTCCAAAAAAAAAAAAAA
>BPLS01032145.1:543-24292 GCA_019656275.1 Rhododendron kiyosumense
GGCAGGCTAGTTAACAAACAAAATCAATTCTAAAACCACACAATTAACCAGAACTCAAAACTTACTCTGATTTTAAATTAATTAAGGATTCGGGATATTACATGTCCTCATCTCGAATCCTTAGTTGATGATAGCCTAATCGAAGATCGATTTTAGAAAAGCAGGTTGCTCCTCTTAATTGTTCAAATAGGTCATCGATCCTAGACAATGAATATCGGTTCTTGACCATGACTTAGTTTAACTTTCTATAGTCAATACACAGTCGAAGTGTTCCTTCTTTCTTCTTCACGAACAATCCAGGTGCTCCCCATGGTGATGTACTTGGTCTAATGAATCCTTTGTTCAACAGCTCCTGCAATTGGGTCTTGAGCTCCTTTAGTTCTGCAGGGGCCATTCGGTATGGTGCCATGGAGATTGGGGCGGTTCCTGGTTGGAGTTCTATAGAGAAGTCTATCTCTCTTTGGGGTGGTAAGCCAGGAAGTTCTTCTAGGCAAACATCGGCGTACTCGCAAACGATGTGTGGCAATCCCAGTTCCATCCTGTCGGTTTCTTCCATCTGGAGACTAGCTAGCCATCCAAACAATTGATTCTGCCACCTTGTTCTTTTCGTCGTCGAACTCATCGTTTCTCTATCCCCCTTAAAACGGAGACGAGTCCCTTCTGGGGTGTAAGCCGTTATCGTCTTCTAATGACAGTCTACGACTGCTCGATGAGCCGATAGCCAATCCATTCCCAGGATTACGTCGAAATCCGCCAAGTCGATTACTCTGAGGTCGCAGGTCAGGTGTAAATTGGTCACTTCTATCTCGCACCCTTTACACACTAGACTAACAGCTATACTTCCCCCAACGGTGATGTTACTTTCATACTCGTACTTAGGGGTTCTGTTTCTAGTGCTAGAGCAGTTATGCAGGCAGTAGATATAAATGAATGCGATGCACCAGAGTCAAACAAGGCTTGTACGCAGGTACTATATAATAGTAGCGTACCTTGGATCACAGAGGGATCCTGCTCTTGCTCCTCAGTCTACAGTGCAAAGATACGCCCTCCAGTGCCTTGCTGAGCTCCCATGGGCTGCTTTCCTTTATTCTGCCCATTCTGCTGCTATGCTGGGCCTCTAGGGTTCTGTTTCACAAATCTGGCTTGCCCAGGCTATTGAGTCTTCTGGTTTCCAAAGCTCCCATTCCTCTCTTTCTGGGGTTAGGGGCATTCACGATTGTAGTGTCCCATAGCCTGGCAGTTGAAGCATTGGATTGTTGCTCTGTTTTGGTCGCCCTCTGCGGTTTACCACACCCTGGCGTAGCAGTCTTCCAAGATTGGTTATTTTGAGCCGAGGTAAAAGGTTTGGTGGGATAGGGCCCACAGTTGTTGTTGGATGGTTGGGTTCGGATTGGTCCACCAATGTTGCCTGTTGCCTTCCTCCGTCAAGTTTTGAAGTCAATCTCCTCACTCTCTAGTTAGAGAGCACACTTCACGACCTTAGCATAGGTGGTAAAGGCCTAAGCCACCACAGCCCTCCAAGCAGTTGTCAGTCCCCACTCGAACCTTCTTGCCTTTTTGTCCTCGGTCGGTATGGAGGTTAAGGCATAACGGGACAGTTCCTCAAATTTGGCCGTGTACTGAGTAACGGTCATTGTCCCTTGTTTCAGGTTCAGGAACTCCTATTCCTTGGCTAAACAGAGAGGTGTGGGAAAGTACTCGTCAAGAAACAGGGTCTCGAACTCAGCAAAGGTCATCGTGGTAATGTCATAGGTCGCCTCCATCATGTCCCACCAATAGCGGGCTTCTCCTTTCAGCTGGTAGGTGGCTAAAGCCACTTGATCACCATCCTGAGTAATCCCTAGGGTTTTGAGGATCATCTTGACCTCATTTAGCCATGTCTCAGCTACGATGGGATTGGTGTCTCCGTGAAAGGTTGGAGGTCGGCGCTTGCAGGTTGGAGGTTAGCGTTTAGAGCAGCGACGAACGCTTGCATGATTTGGGCTAGGTCGGGGTTCACGCCAAAGGTTCCTCCGTTTTCGTACCCTATTCCAGTACGTCGGTTTACCATCTACGAGTAAAAATTGAAAGGGTGTTTTTAGTTTAAAGTTTTCCTTTTGCAAATGGTATAAAGCAATTGATCGCATAGTATGCAACAATACTCTTTAAAATCAAGCAAGTTTTTCATAGATAAAAGGAAGATACATCCATAGCATAGAGTTCTACTACAAAAGGCAAGCAGAGACATAAGATAAGATTTCCTAAGATAAGTTGGAATGATTCTTCATACTCCTATTACAAGTACTACTACTATACTACTAACAGGGCGAAATGAGTCCGTAGAACTCTCTCAACTGCTCCATCCATTCCTTCTCTCTTATTTCGAGCCAACACTCTCCCTCTTGGCGAATCTTCTCAGCTAGCTCTCTAAGCGGTGAGTCCTGAGGGTCGACTGCCATAAGTTGGCTCTCACTGGTAAACGGTGTCATCATGACTAGCTCGTATAACTGGTCGCAGGTCTCAGGGTCACATATACCTAGGTGAGGTATAGGGATAAGGCTCTCGGGCGCTAGCAGTGCCTTATAATATAATAGGTCTGCTACGGTGGTCGAGGCAACAAAGAAGCGGCTATCCATATCTACAATAAAGAACAATATATATCAAACTTATCGGGCAAGGTGTAAATCTCGTACGAAAAAGATACACATACACAGTGATCATATGCTAAAAAGATAACACAAATCTTTCATTACTTAATAAAACGAGTACAACATGGATGGCTTACTAGCCTAAGCTTCCTACTGCATTCTGGTCACAACAAAAGGTCTAATCACTTGCTAAGCCTTCCTAACTGACCTAGAAGATGTTTGGAAATTCGACCCTATAGGCGCCTATGTCAATCTCGTAGGGTGGTGGTGGTATATCTCCAGAGTTTGCGGGTATATCCATGAAGTCTGGCATGACCCACTCTGCTAGTTCCTCTCCATAAATTAATATTTCCTCATCGTCAGATTCCTAGCCCATTGGTTCCTCCTCGAGAAACTCTTCGGGATCTTCCTCCTCGGTGTGGGCACACGCCCCAAAGATTTTATTTATAAAATTGGGAGTGGCCCCTTTTTTTTTTGGAGAGCGCGGCGAAATGCTTCGATTCAGAGTCGCCACTCGGGTTTTAGCGGTGAAACACCCAAGGAACCGAACTTGAAAACGTTTGCTACGTTTATTTGATTTTGAAAAAGGCATAGACCGGTCCATCATCACCTTCGATATCTGAGGTTCAGGAGCCAAGTTACGAGAGGGGAAGGGTTTTGTGGCACCCCTCTCGCCCAATCCGGAGATCGGCCTCTCCTTAGGCATTTTGTAAAATATTTGCATTTTTCTCTCATTAATCATTTTTTAGCTAGTTAGGGCGGGGGAACAGTTAAAAGGGGATTAAGACTGTAACAAGTTGCAATTATGTGACAAAATGCTTTATGGAGATGATTTGCTTGCAATAATTAATATAGATTGAGAACAAACACTGAAAGCAGTTTGAACAAGTTGGAGTACGCTGTTTTTCAGAGATGTGAGCAAGTAACACACCAGTATGCACTAGCCAGGCCACCGCATACCAATATGACCAGTGCACGCCACCTCAAAACTGGCGTACTTCACTAACATGCACTCACAGTCTTTGTTTGCAACCCTCTGGGCTCTGAAATGGACCAGCGCACACCAAGGACAAACCACGCAATTAATAGAGCATAATATATATAGTTACAGACAGATAAAATGGCTTCGAGCCATGAAGATAGACAAGACACCCCATAAATAGTGTGGGGAGATAAAGAGAGGCCAAGACTAAGTTAAGATACAAGGGCCAGCCACTAGATCTTAGTATGACAACCGTATGCCAATTTCATCCCTTATCCAGTGCTTGGCTTTGCATTATCTGGGTTCTGGAACATGACCAGAAGGATCCCAGAAGGCCCTCTAGAACGGATAAAGAGCAGGTATTAAACGTTACAACTAAACAGCTCTAAAGTACAGAAAGCGATAGACTGGTTTTTAGCATGCAACGAGGTGATGAAAAGTAAAATATAAGCAAGAAACGAGTGACTAATGATCCCCACGCCAGTAGTGCACGTACTGCCATAATTGGCGTACGGCTTTGTGATACTGGCATGCGCCATTTTTCACTACACACGATCATTGTATTCTGCCTGTTTAAGGCCAGGACTGGTATTGATTACCAGCCTGGACCTCATTGGCTACCCTCAGGAGTCAAAAACAGAAAGCCACACAAAGGTGGTATACATTTGACTTGGGCTTGATGATGGTTTTAAGCCTTGAGATTGAAGATGAAGGTTGGATGGTGCCTGGGTGACAGTGGGGTTTGTGAAGTGGACTCATCTTCTTTCTCTTTCAATGAAGGAGGAGAGAAAGCAAAAGAGAGGAGAAAAAGAGCTTGGTTCTTAAAGTGGTTAACCCCTTGCAAATGAATGCAAAGGGATTATTTCTAGAGGGGGAGATAATTGAAGAGGGGGCAGTCAGCTAGGGTTAAGGTTGGGTTAGGTTAGGAGAGAGCCTCCCATGCATTAAATGCATGGGACTTGGCTTGATGGAAGGTGTAGGAAAGAGGGGGAACGTCCCTACAGGAAATAATCATCAAGGGGACTATTCACTGTACTAGGGAGCTGCAAAAGTCCCGAGCACGTGGTTGAGTAGTGACACTTTGACTGGATTTGACTGGGGTACGCTGGGATTGTACTTGCGTGCACCAGTGATAGCTGAGTCAATGGTCGATGACCGACACGTGACAGTTTACTGGCGCACGCCAGCACAATACTGGCGTAAGCAAGTTTGGTTTTACTGGGGCCATTTGGTTCTGGTTTGAAAGGTTAGAAAGGGCTTTGAAAGGGTTCGAATGAGGCTCGGAACACTCAAAGCTCAAACACACCATCGACCTTGGAATGTTCTTGTAACAACCCTAAACCACAACTACCACAAAACAATTAATTAACCGTTATACGCCACCCACCCAAACCAACAAATAAGAATCACCAAACCAGTTCCTTAGACAATTACATACTTTTTGTATGCAATATTTCACTAAAGAAACAAGTGGAAGCAATAAAAATTTTCACACGACTCACTTGTAGCACAAACCAACCCAACCCAACTGGTGCACCGCCCCACTCTCTCCTCTCCTCTCCCCCCGATTCCCTTCCTTCGCTCTTTTTTATAGAACCTGATGAGTAGTGTTCATGGGATTCTAGTACTTGACACATGTCCTCCAAATGTCATCTTTTAAAATTACTCTTGGCTTTACTTGTCCTTATTACCACAAATATCTTTCCTTTTTGTTTCTGGATGAACACAAGTATCCATTTTGCTTACAAGTGCACAGTACCCCACCTTCCACGTATCACCTTAAGCCCCATAATTTGTTTCTATCACAATGTTATATACTTAAATAATTTTAACCTTTCAAATATATTTAAGTGGGATTTCACAATTATCCTCTCCTTTAAAAATTTCATCCTCGAAATTTGATTCTTCCCATCTTCCACATCCAGCATTGAATTTACACAAAATAATGCATATTCTTACACAAGCTTCCATGTGCCACTTACTACCAACAAAAGTAGACAACATACAAAACATCAGCAATGATCATCACTCGAGAATTTTGATGACATTCATACCCATAGAATCCCAAACACGCATGCACCAATTCTGCAACGTTAACTCTAGGCACCTCGGGCCCTTTTGCTACAAGGTTGGGCACCGCAGGCCCTGGGCAACTCGGGCCCATTCATCTGTACACTGGGTACCTCACTCATCGCATAACACAACACTAACCCACAACACCACATACACAGAAAGAATTTACATGCTGCTTAAAAAAAAATTCCCTACCCCAGCGATGCCACAAAGAAATTCGTTAATTTCCACGTAATAGATACCACAACACTTGGGAAACTATAACGCTACTCTCCTAAATTCCACGCCACCAAGGCAATATCATACCACCGTTTGAAATTCCACGCTATATACCAAAGCAACATATGCCTCACAAGCTAGAGTTCATGCCCACTAAGGCAATAATATTCATCATGCCCTAAAGGCCACGCCACTAAGGCAATAATATTCATTACGCCATAAGGCCACGCCACTAAGGCTATTTATCACGCCACTAAGGCTATATACCACGCCACAAAGGCCATACCACCATGGCTGTAGAGATAAATCGCCTCCAAACCAAGTCTACTATCATAACTAATCAGAACTCCACACAACATAATAGTCCTCTGCAATTATAATTAAGTACACCAATTAACATCAATACATCCCATACGCTACACTTGACTAGAATCCCCAATATCAGCAATCACCAAATCATATCAAAACCATGAAATTGGTTGACTAAACCAAATAAGTGAACTGAACATAGAAGAATTACCAACCAATTTGGATTTTGTTCTCAATGCTTAATCCCCGTAACATTGCATCAAAGTCAAAACATTTCGAGAGATTGCACAAAATTAATTAACCAAACTTAAATTCAATCCATAGCTCTACTAAACACACGTGTATACTTGTACCCGCTTCGAGTAGAGTATGATTACATGAACATATCTTTGGCAATGAACACCTACTCCAATGTTATCCAAGAATATGCACCAGTCGGTTTCTTTCTTCTTTTTTTTAAAGAAGAAAATCAATTAAGCAACAACCAGCACCATAATCACCGAAATATGCTCTGAATTTACTAAGCTAGTGCAGCATCTCTGTCCCAAGATACACCTTCACTTTTCACAAACAAAAAGTTTCACCTACGGCTAATGACTAACCAGCAACTAACCACAGATGAACTCCTATATAAATGACTTTTCCTCAGTCAAAGGTAAACCAATATTAAATCAGAGTTAATCATCCTAAGTTTGATCATAGAACTGTTCAAAGGACTATAAAATGATCTCCGAATTTTGTTTATGAAAATTAAGTAATCGAACTCTATGCTTCCACAATGTCCTCTAACCACCCACTCGATCCCATATAAGATCTATGTCCTATGCTCTGAGACCAATTGTAACAACCTAGAACCACAACTACCACAAAACAATTAATTAACCGTTATACGTCACCCACCTAAACCAACAAATAAGAATCACCAAACCAGTTCCTTAGATAATTACATACTTTTCGTATGCAATATTTCACTAAAGAAACAAGTGGAAGCAATAAAAATTCTCATACGGCTCACTTGTAGCACAAACCCAACCCAACCGGTGCACCGCCCCACTCTCTCCTCTCCTTTCCCCCCGATTCCCTTCCTTCGCTCTTTTTTATAGAACCTGATGAGTAGTGTTCATGGGATTCTAGTACTTGACACATGTCCTCCAAATGTCATCTTTTAAAATTACTCTTGGCTTTACTTGTCCTTATTACCACAAATATCTTTCCTTTTTGTTTCTGGATGAACACAAGTATCCATATTGCTTACAAGTGCATAGTACCCCACCTTCCACGTATCACCTTAAGCCCCATAATTTGTTTCTATCACAATGTTACATACTTAAATAATTTTAACCTTTCAAATATATTTAAGTGGGGTTTCACAGTTCTTGACCATAATCATCATTGGGGAATTAAAAGACTGCAATTTACTGCTATTTGGATGGTTCAGAATATGGTGTCTACAGTAGCCCCCCTTTGACGGCACTTGGAGTACCATTGACTGGGTACAAGTAACGTCAAAGGTTTTCTGAACACCCTCTTCGAGGCTATCCAGAACACACGAATTTTAAAGAACCTGTTTGATGTGATCTTGAATGAACGGATAGATCGCCGCTTTGTTGGCTTGATAGATCAACCACAAAACATGGACTCTTCTGGGGAACGATCCACTTTGCGAAGGCATCGATTCCATTGGGGACAGAAGATAAAATTGGACGGGCAGACTATCGTTGATTTGAAATTGGACGAGCAAACCGTCGTTGATTTGAAATTGGACTGGCAGACCGCTTGGGGAGAGTCCAATGTGAAATTGGGCCATGTGGGCCTTGATTTGGAAACACATTCTGACTTTATAAGAAAGTTTGGCCTGAGGCCCAAACGACGGTGGCGTACGGCATCACGTTACTGGCGTACGCCAGGAATCTTAGTCAACCCGGCCCAGATCCAGCCAAGACCCGGCCCAACACGGCTTCCATGTCGTATAAGCTTCTGCAGAACTTCTAAAACTGCCATACTCGTCGGTTTTGAACTCCAAACTCTCCCAATCTCTCTCAAACTTCCATATCTCTCTTAAAATCTCTCATCTTCCCTCACAACCCACTTACCACACTCTTTTATGGCGGAACCCAGCGGTGACAGCGGCAATGGCGGTGGCGGAGAGGAGGAGCAGCGATCACAGGGTGAAATCGAGGCTTTGGAGCCTCAAATCGACGATCAGTCGGTTCCCATGACTCCATCGACCACTTGTGCAGAGGATTCAGGCAGAGGCGACGGCGATGGTGGCCATGCAGCAGGGGGTGGCAATGGCGACGGCGACGGGCGGCGTACGCCAGGGACGGCGGTGCGTACACCAACCATGGTGGGCCCAGATGGTCCACAGGTTACTTGCTTGGACCCCCAGAGCGGAGTAGAAGGCCTGGTGGTTACGGGCTCGGTTTCAGCAGGGGCTAGCAGCAGTGGCAGTGGCGGCGGTGATGATGACCACTCGGAGACACCGAGGAGGGACCCGGTGAGGGGCAAGGGTCCCGCTGTTGTAGAGGAGGTTTCCAGAGGGGTACCCACGAGGACGGTCGAGTTCAGTCCAGCAGAGGGGTCCTCAGCGCATATACCCATTACGCGCAGGGATTTTCCAGAGTTTGTTACGGAGGAGGAGCTTGGGCGATTGCTTCAAGAGAATGCGGGGGTTGTAGCGGTGGTGGTGGCTGCCCAGGAGGATAGGCAGAGGCAGATAGAGCGGGCGCAGGAGGAGGAGCGCCTGAGAGCCGAGGCCGAGGCAGCCGAGTAGGCCCAGTAGGAGGGGGGACGAGCTCATGAGCATGCGGTGACCTTAGCAGAGTCCGTTCAGGATGCACCTCGTGCTGAATTTATGGCGGAAGCCTATGTCCCACCGGATCCACACTTGTTCGTACCGTCTGGGGTTGAGAGCTACGTGCCCCAACTAGAGGATTACAACGCAGAGCTCATTCTAAGAGACCCTGAGAGGCACATGTCCATGGGTTGGGCACAGGTATTCCTTTGAACCTGCTTTTAGCTTTCAATTCTGTCTTGCCATATCTGCATGTATTTTTTGCATTTTGAACTTGGACTAATTGAACTTGATAACTTGGTGGCACTTGTACCTTAAAACTTGATTCGACGAATAGAATTCCCGAAAAGCAATTGAACTCGACTGTAGAACGCTTATAACCTCGATAATGAACTTGAACCGCAAAGTAAGCTGAACTTGACATGTTGATAGTGACCTTGCATCGACCGTAGGTTGCCTCGACTTATAATTATGACTGTGATACTTGAGCTCGACCAATAAAATGCCATGCTTTCCCGATTCAGCTGAATAATGTTCATTTGAGAAGATAATCGACTGATTAGGATGCCTTAGATGCTTGAATCGACCAATATTATGCCCATGCCTTGATTTCAACTTCGTGTAATAATCAGAGAGCTTGAATCGACCGTGAAACGTTGTCATGCTTCCCAAACTAGTTTGCAAAGATATTTTTACCTTGGTTTGACTGCATTGCCTTGGAATTCTTGATTCGACTGCCTGTTTATACTTGAATCATACATACTGATGAATCATGCCCTGTTCTTGCTTGTGACATACAGAGAGGAGCAGCTAGCACGCGGGGGCACGATGGTCCTGCTAGTTCGCTTGAGCTGTACAGGGGGCTGCCTAAATGGGTCATGGCTCTGGTTGACGCTGCAGGGTTCAGGCCGTTCATCCTGACCTTGACGGCGATAAAGAGCGACCATGCTCTGCTTACGGCGTTAGCCGAGAGGTGGTGGGATTCGTCCAACACCTTCCACTTTCCGATCAGGGAGATGACGGTGACTCCGGCGGACTTTGCGGCGTTGACCGGTCTGAGTGTAGGAGGAGAGCCTATCCCATTTGACTCACAGATACATGGCGACAAAGCGGCGCTGAGGTGGTTCTTAGGACGAATGCCGGAGGGCATCTCAGAGATGGTCCCCCACGACTAGTTCCACAGGTACCTAACGGATAGGGTTCCAGCCAAGGAGCAGGAGGAGGAGCAGATGGCGAGGGCCTACTTGCTGTACTTGTTCGGGGCCACGCTGTACCCCAACAAGCTGGCTACAGTGCACTTGACTTACTTGCCGGCCCTCTACGACTTGCGCACAGTTGCCAGATACGATTGGGGATGAGCTGCTTTAGGCACCTGCTACGGCTTCATGGGTGAGTTCTCACGAGGCAAGAAGGCGATAGCAGGATACTGGAAGGTGTGGGATGTAAGAAATAATACTTGTAGTCTAACTTTCATGCATTCTCCCTTCCTTTGAATTATGACTGTTGTACTGATGCGTTGATTGTTTAAAACTCGCAGCTATGGGCCTACAAGGTGCTGAAGATGTACCCTCCAGAGAACAAGTGCTCGGACCTGAGGATGCTTCCATGTGCCATGATATTGGGGCCACTGTACAAAGGCAAGAAGAAATCGAGAGGGAGCCTCTGTGCTTTCAGGGCGTACCTTGACGAGCTGTCAGGTACTTAGGTAAAACAAGACATATACCACATATTACTGCCTTTGAATTGATTTAATGTTGTTGTTGACCGACTGTTTGTTCCACTTGTTGCTTGTTTTGCAGGTGGAGTGGGATCCGTAGAGAAATTCAGAGGCTGAGCCTGAGTACCTTGCACAGAGCAGAGTGGTGGCCGTGAGCTGCGTCCTTCTAGAGTCGGCCTTCGGGTGGCAATGGTACTTGGGCGACCGAGTGACTCGCCAGTCACTTGACTCGTCTGAGTTTGTCACGCCCTGGCCACTTCCGCCTCGTGCTTCACACACAGGCCAGTATGCCCTGGTAGAGCTACATCGCTTTACTGTTTCGACAGACCTGACAGCTTTCCTGAGGCCTGAGCGGAACTATGCCGTTTATCGGAGGCAGTACTTGGCGAGGCCACTCGGGGTGATGAAGCTTATAGCCGTGGAGGGCGAGGCCTTGGAGGCTGGAGAGGAGAGACGAGGCCGGAGCAGTAGGACTTCCCGTTCGGGAGAGAGGAGCGGATACGCTACAGCGATAGTGTAACGACCCTGATTTTTGGTCATTAAAAATTTCGTTAAATATTTGAATTTTATTTTGATTTCTTTAATTTCCTTATGGTTTGTCAAAATTACATTTTTGCCCCTTGAAAAAATTATTTCTTGACGCTTTAGTCCGCTTAGTAAGCCTAACTAGTTTTTAACCATCCGATTGGAGAAGCTATGCTAGGAAGTTACCTAGTTACTTTTCCCTAACCGCAAAATGACCATTTTGCCCCTCGTGAACCTTTTGACCCTTTTGAACCCTAGACTTTAAATTTTAATATTCATTTTCTTTTAATCAAATTGGTTTATTTCTTTGTCCATTGGACAATAAATGTTAGGGAAACTATTATCCATTGGACAATAGGACCCCATTTGTTTATATTAAATGTCTACTTGATTAAAGGACTATGAATAGTAAAAAGTAACTTTTTGATTACTTTAAAGTACCTTTTTGGATTATTTTAATGTTTAATCTCCCTAGCAACTATTATCTATTGGATAATAAAAGTTAGGGTGGTTATTACCCATTGGGTAATAGGTTGTTCTTCCACCCAAGTACATGGGTTGATTTAATCTTCTCCTTTAAACCCATGTGGGGTAAGTACTATTTGTTTAAAGGCTTGAAATTTCATTAGTACTCTTTTATTATTTAAAATTGGGATTTTGATCTTCCTAAGATACATAAGTACATGTGTATATATTATACTAGCACATGGGAGACTTAAATATTAGCATAGTACCCATGTGCCCATTGATTAGTTTAATGGAGAATCCTAGCCCTTTAAGACTATATTGATCTTTAGTACAAAAATACCATTTGTTTAATTGTTCTTGCACATGCATATATATATGTGTGTGTTTGTACCTTGAGAGAGAGAGAGAGAGAGAGAGAGAGGGAGAGGGGAGAGAGGCCGGAGAGAGAGAGAGAGGAGAGAGAGGGCCGAGAGAGAGAGAGGGAGAGAGGGAGAAAGAGAGAGGAAGGAGGAAAGAAGGGATTTGATTGTGCCTTGGTTGATCTTCTTGATCTTTCAAAATCCTTGATGTATCTAACTCTCCATTAACCTCCATTGTACTCTTGTATACACCTTGCAATGGTTTAAACCCTTGGATCTTGTACCAATCTCTTTCTTGCCCACCAAGGATCAATCCTAGCCATCCAATTGATCCAAGATCAAATCTTGGTACAAACATAGCCATGCAAACCTAGGATTTTCCCTTGATTTGTGCTTAAAAGTTGGATTTGGTTTAATGTACTTCTTTGAACACCTTGCAACTTCTTAACCCTTTGATCATGTACCATTTCCATCTCAACCATCCATTTGATTCAAGAATCTCACCAAGGTACACAATAGCCATGCAACCCTAGGATTTTTGCATTGATCTTCCATGATCTCTTGCCAAGTGTCAAGGTGAGACTTAGAGAGAGAGAGAGAGGAGAAGGCCAAGCTCTTGCCTATAAATAGAAGGCCATTCCAAGCCTTTCAAAGCACACCTCAAGCAATTAGCTCTTCCTTGTCTCTAGAAACCAATTTCTGATTTTCTGGGCAGCCACTGTCCCGTCATAAATCCTCCATTTTCTCCTGCCTAGAGTAGTTTTTAGGATCAACTTTCCTCTGGAAAGTTGTAGAGCACTTCGAAACCTTGAAGTTAGGCTCAAGAATCACCCCAATCGGTTAAGAAATGACCAAGATATTGCCATCCGAAGTTCAGTAAAATTTCTGGATTTTCAATTCTGGACAGCTCACTGTCCCTTCTTTCGTCCCCATTTTTCTCCAACCTAGGTTCGTTTCTAGGATTAACTTTCTTCACGAGAGTTGTAGAGAATTTCTTGAGCTTCGTTCTCGACCCAAGAACGACTCTATTCGGCCAAAGATTGACCGAGATATTGCCGTCCGAAGTTCGGTCCAGATTCGGGAGAATTTTCCAACTTGCTTATTCGGCCCCGACTAGTTTCGGATCAAGGTAGGATACCCTTGCCCCTATCCCTATGTATATGTAAGATCTCGTTATCTTCCAATTCAAAGCAAGTTAGCTTTATTTACTTTCTATATCAAGTATTTGTATTTTGATCTTTGCGATGGTTATGAGCATGCATACATTGATTGCTTGAGTTACTTGTGATATATTATAGAGTTGGATGATCTTGTTGGATTACGATGAATGAATTGTTGTTTACGTATGTGATATGTCCTACCACGGAGTCGTTGCATGTAAACGAGACACGAGAATCGAGAAAGTAGAAACATGACACCTAGGGTGTGTTTGAAAAGGTTGAAATGTTTTAAAAACCGCAATGTGGCCGGACTTGCCCATTGTGTGAGGTGTGTGTGTGTTCCAATGGGAAACCGGAGCAGCGGAACCATTGTGAGGGTGTGTGCCAATGGGAACCCGGAGCGGCGGCACCATTGTGCGTTCCCATGGGAACCCGGAGCAGCGGAACCATGGTGAGGTATAGCTTGGTTATCCGTGGAGAGGAGCCAATGCAATGTGTGCCAATGGGAACCCGGTGCGGCGGAACCATTGTGAGGATACTCGGGAACCCGGAACGGCGGAACTGAGGTTGGGTGTGTATGGCTTGGTTATCCGCGGTACGGAGCCAATGCTAAAGAGTTTTGAAAGGCTTGGTTATCCGCGGTACGAAGCCAATGCAAATGTTTTTGAAAGGATGTTTTGTAAGTGGAAAATGGAGACACGGTCTACGATGAGTCGCATAGGAGAAATCGGGAAATCTTGGACACCAACGATAGACGATTAACGATATGTGATTGTTAGTGTTGTTGTAATTGTTTATCGTCGTAAGGTTGGTGGGTAAGAATTTCCTATTGAGCGTTGTAGCTCATGGTGTTGCCTTTTTGGTGACCCTGACATATTATATCGGTGGCGACGCTGGTATAATATGTCAGACCTTGTAGATGATCAAGATGGACAGTTCACTTGGAGGCGTCCGGAGCTGAGGAGCTGGCTAGGATGAAGAAACAAGAGGAGCCGTAGAGTAGGAACCTTAGTTTCCTTTTGTTGTCCTATTTTGTAATTCAAATGCTCTTACGAGAGCTATGTTGTAATAAGAGCAGTGACTCTCTTTATTTTCTGAAATAAAATGTCCTTTTAACGTACCCTAATTTTGGGGCGTTACAGATAGGCCTTCCCCGACTTTCTTGGACGCTGGCAGTGCGGGACGCATAGGGAGAGAAGGCCACAGTTCGGTTTGAGCCCACCAGGACAGAGCCAACAGAGATCACAGGACCAATACGATACTCTTTTATCCTTTGCACTTTCCTTTACTTCATATTTAGCATGTATATCTGACTTGCATTCTGACCTTGACAAAACTGTAATGCAGGCCCCGATGGAGTGGGTGCGAGAGGCAGTGCGCTTGATGAAGGCTATGGAGAAGGAGTTTCACAAGATTGCAGGCGACGCTTCTTTGCAGTTGCACTACCCACCGCCGACTCTAGCTCTTGCTGTACAGCCTCAGGTATTACTTTCCATTCCGCTTTTGGTAGGATTGCTTTCAATATTTCCTGCACTCAGCATTCCAATATAGACAATATGTACAATATATGCTTAAATGATTAAATGAAATACAGGGACAGGCTAAGGCGGCTCCAAAGAGAAAGAGCGTGCGGCCTCCTCCACAGAAGAAGGTGGCGCCGAGCACTTCGCGGCCACCAGAGCGCACTCAGAGAGGAGTGGAGATCGTCTCCACCAACGACGAACCGCAGTTCCGCCGGGAACTGAGGAAGAGGCTTGCAGAGAAGAGGCCTGCTGAAGGACCACAGCAGAAGAGGAGAAGAGAGGAAGAAGAAGAAGAAGAAGAAGAGCAATCGTCCTTCAGCAGCGGCTCTGACTCTGCTAGCAATCCTAGGTTCCGGATGGACCCACGGGAGGTGGAGGACAACGATGAGGAAGAAGACCTTTAGGACCTTTTTGACGACTGAGGGCTATTACTGAGCCTCTGTCTACTTTGCTGCTTTTTGGTTTGATACATTTAGGAACTTGATACATTGATATTTTGAGACGAGGCTTACGTGCCTGTTGGTTTTAGGTGAGTGTGCCTAGTATAGGTTGATCCTGGCTTGGGCCGTTGTGCCGCTCTGATACATTCCTACCCTTTTACTTTTGGATGCTTGCCCTGATAGTATATAATATCTGCATTTCCTGTTTATCGATTTCCTTTTGGTGCAACTTTTGTAAAGGAAAAGAATAAACCATCCAACAATGTCTAACATACATTGACAAACAATCTGAATTGACAAGAGACACTTGCGCACGCATATGATTGATCTAGCTTGAAGGAAAAGGGGTAAAAATGCCCTAGGATACGACACATATCCTTAGACACACGGAAAATAAAGAACTTTTGGGCATTAATGGGCCAAAACTCAAAATTCTCCAGAACGGGAGAGACCGTAACTTTTGAAAAGTTGAATAGACAAATAAAGGTCTGCGCGAACTGACAGAACCGGAGAAAATGCCCCGAAGCGAGAAATAAACTGGAAAATACTAGAAATGTCGCAAAAATGGACATAAGACGCAAAAGATGACTCAATTATGTCCCGGACTGAAACCGACACCCCCGTACAGTCACATAAGGCCTATATGACGCGTATGGCATGACAAAACTTGGCGAAAACCCTTGAGACGAGTTTTGACCCTCCATATCCTTGATTTGAACTTGAAACAGGCCGTCGAGAGTCCGAAATCTTCATCGGGCGTGGCTTTTGGAACCCGACGCCTTGCTACAGTCCCATACGTCGTTTGTGACTTGTAGGAATCAACAATTGGCCAAAGCAAGCCCCGGGGCTGAAAACAACCATGCGGAGGCAGTAGCTGCTACAAACTGGTTTTTGGTGAACCTTACTCGCGTACGCCAGTTTGTGGCCCCGTACGCCAGAATGTGAGGGACACACATACGCCAGTAAAAAGCTGGCGTACGCCAGGTATCTGGGATGCAGATCCACTTGTCTGGCCAACTGTCCTTTTCCCAGGGGTTCCTTGTTTTTGCTCCCACACGGCCTGCACACGGTTTCTGAGCACTCTAGAAGGCAGAGTCCTTTGCTATAGTTTTGCTTGGATGCTAGCTACTTGTTTGCATGAATCATGGGAAATGAAACAGATGCTATGGCCTATAAAGCAGAGATGAATACATTGGCATTCACAGTTTCATTACTTCCCCTGTCTCCAGCATATTTTAACCCTTCTTATGGAAAATGCCCTCCCAACTTTGCTCCGGCCTTGGTTAGTGCAATTTTTGTCCGTTGACTAGCTAAACTTTCAATACCACGGCCTTGTCTCGTTCCGCTATCTTCGACATGTGCCGCTCCGTCCGGCTCTCCTATGGGCTACCCTCAGGTTTTGGGATCTCGATGTCCACGTCTTCCGCTTTGGCGATGACGAAATATGCCCCACCGTTGAGGAATTCCAGGTGTACCTCCGAACCTACTCGTCCCCGACACTCGTTGTCCCACCATAGCAAGTGAGCATGCCCGGGCTGCTTGCTACCTCGCTCAACATCTCTCAGGGCTTGGCGAACACAATTCTCGAGGGCGGCCAAGTGAATATCATGCGGCTGATCGAGAGGTATAGTCCAAACGGCAACTTGGATAGTGAAACCGTGCAACCCCAGCGTCGCTTTGCCTTCATGATCTGTCTGCTAGCTGCATACCTGCTTGTGCCTTCTAACGGACGGGTCAGTCTTCTGCTTGTGAGCATGGTTGCTCATATGGGAACACGAAGGAATGTGATCCCTTTGGTCTTGGCCGAGACACTCATGGGTTTGGATTTGGTATGCACAGGCCAGTCAGCTATTTTCAGTAAAAGCCCACTTTTGCTTCAGGTAAACTCATTCAGCTCACCTTTTTCTGCTTTTTCGCACATTCTCGTTTTACCTCAACGCTCAGCTTAGGCTGCTCCCTAGTTCCTTACTTGTCTTTTCCCTCAGACTTTATCTGGTTTCTTACTTGTCTTTTTGCTCATGCAACTATGGCTATTGGACAAGCTGAACCTACTGCATCCGCCAGTAGCGTGCTGGAACTTGTTTCCAAAGAGAATCCACCAGAGGGAGATGAGATACCCTGATTTGGATGTTACGGGCTGGTATGAGTTCATGCAGCGAGTGCAGCCTGATGAAATTGTCTGGAGGTGCCCCTGGCTGGACCTTCCGGACATGGCTATCTATTCTGATGGCTTTGACGGGATGGTTATTGTAGGACTAATCAGCTTCATCTTCTACATTCCCGGCCGCATCCTTCGTCAACTGGGCGCTCCCCAAGAGAATAACCGTATCAGCACCGGGAATTTCCGCATTCCCAACTTCAATGCTCAAACACTTAACGGCTATTAGATGCACTGGGGCCTTAGGGTTCTCCAGGCAGAAGTGCCGGATTTCACCCCGAGGCTGAGAAATCGCTATAGACATTAGCTGAGAACAGATGTGCACGCAAGAGAAAATATTGACTGACTCCGAACCACTTTGCTGTACTTAGAATAAGCTTTTAGCCATTAGGCCTCTCAAGTATTTTGTTCTGTTTTTCATACTTCACTGTTTTAAGGCTTTTATGCTCAGCTTGTGTATTATAAGTAATAATTTTGCAATAAAGTCGAAAGATGAAGGGTTTCCCCTTTCTGATTCTCCAATGCAGCTTAGCTTGTTCTCGACCTTTTCCCCTACGGTGTGGGCCCAAAAGTCAAACCATGAATCAGCTTGATAGAATATGACCGGGTCTCAAGGTCAGACTGCCTATGTATCCCTTTTCAGGGAATCAGGTTAGAACGTAGTTCAAGCAAATGTTCGCTCGTGTATTTTACCTCTCCTTTTACGCTCTAACTTTTGCCTAGAACCGCCTTTTCAGGTTTTCGATCTAGCAAGCTTTCGAATTTTGCCTAGACCGCCTCCTTAGGTTTTCGGTCTAGCAGGCTGCTCTAACTTTTGCTTGGAACTACCCACCCTGGTGGTTTTCAGCTCAACGAGCATCTCTCAGGGATAATAACGCTTGAGCTGATCCAGGTTGACCAGGGTATTGAATTTGTTTCCGTCGAGATCGATGAGCTTGGCAGCACCCCCAGATAGGATGGTCTTGATGATGTACGGCCCAGAATGCTTCGGCCGGAATTTTTCGCGAGGATCGAACACTGGAGCCCGGATCTCCTTTGTAACCATATCCCCTTCCACCAAACCTCTAGACTTCACCTTCTTATTAAAAGCTCGAGTAATTCGACGCTGATAACTTTGAACATGATACAGTGCACGGAGCCTTCTCTCATCAAACAACATGAGCTCGATAAACCTTCCACTCAGCCATTCAGCCTCCTCGAGACCACTTTCAGCCATGACCCTCAGAGATGGAATTTCAAGCTCAAAGGGAAGTACTGCCTCCATTCCATAAACTAGGGAGAACGGAGTCACGTCGGTAGAAGTGCGGATTGATGTAAGGTACCCCCAGAGTGCCAGAGGTAGCAGCTCGTGCCAATCCCTTGCAGATTCAACGGTCTTCTTGATGATCATCTCGACATTTTTGTTTGCGGTCTCAACTGCTCCATTTGTCTGCGGACGATAGGTCGTGGAATGGTGGATTTCGATCTTGAACTCCTCGAATAGCTCCAAAACCCTGCCTTTGAAATGACTTCCGTTATCCAACACGAAAGCCTGAGGAACACCATACCGGTAGATGATGTTCTTTCGAATAAACTGCGCGACTTGAACCGTTGTCAGGGTTTTGTAAGATTCAGCTTCAACCCACTTAGTGAAATAATCGATGGCTACCAATATGAACCTGTGGCCGTTTAAAGCAGAAGGTCTGATCATTCCAATAACATCGATGCCCCATACCGAGAAAGGATACAGCTTAGACGGAGGCACATGCTGCAGGTTAGCGTGGATTTGTCATTGGTAACAACGCCGCATGTAGTCAATACACTGCGACTCCATTGTAGACCAGTAATAGCCCTGTCTGAGGATTTTCCTTGCAAGCATAATACCACTCATGTGAGGACCGCAGACTCCTACGTGAATCTCCTCCATTATTCTTGTCACTTCAGCGCCGTTTACAGATAGCTTGTGCATCCCAAAATGAGACCTTCGATACAGCTTCCCCCCACAGATGATGTACTGAGCAGCCATATGTTGCAGGGCGATTCGATCCTTCTTAGTGGCCCCAGTAGGAAACTCTCTGCGCTCTACGAAGTTCCAAATATCATGGTACCAGGGTAGGCCATCATCGACATCATCAATGGCGTTGACATATTCATAAGCGGGCAAGTCCGTCTGTTCCATCACAATTGGCCGCATCTTAACTCCTATCGGAAGTTTGATCATTGAAGCCAAAGTCACCAAAGCATCGGCGAACTGATTCTTTAAGCGTGGAATATGGGTGAAAGTCACCTTATTGAAGCAAGGAATCAATTCTTCCAAATCTTGGTGATAAGGCTTCAGCTTTTCCTCACAAACTTTCCAGTCTCCATTAGCCTGAGAGACTACCAGATTCGAATCTCTGATTAACTCGAGTTTCTCGACCCCCAAAGCAATTGCAGCTTCCATTCCAACAATGCAGGCCCCATACTCAGCTTGATTGTTAGTGACATCGAAATTCAGCTTAAAGGTGAGCGGAATATGAGCACCGGCGGGCGTGATCAGCAACACCCCAATTCCGAACCCTTTCTGATTAGTAGCCCCATCGAAATTGAGCGTCCATACTTCCTCAATTACAGTCAGCACGTCTTCGTTTGGAAAAGTGAAATCCACATCCTTCGGCCCGTCAACCGGGTGATCAACCAAGAATTCCGCCACAGCACGGCCCTTCACTGACTTTCTCGTGACATGTTGGAGATCGAACTCAACTAGCAGAAGCAACCAATGTGCTAGCTTATGGGTGTGCGCAGCCTTCTCGAATAGATACTTGATAGGGTCCATCCGAGAAATCAACTTTACCGAATAGGCTAGCATGTAGTGTCTAAGCTTTTTGGTAGCCCAAACTAGCGCCCAACATGTCTTCTCTAAAGAGGTATATCGCTCCTCGCCTCCTGACATTTTCTTGCTCAAATAGTAAATGGCTTTCTCGACTTTATTTTCTCCTTCCTGCGCTAGCAAACATCCCATGGCTGTTGGAGTTACAGATAAGCACAGAATCAAGGGTTGACCTGGTGTAGGCGGCATTAGTACTGGTGGGTTCTGCAAGTACCTTTGAATAGACTCAAAAGTGGCCTAGCACTTGTCTGTCCAGTCGAAAGGGATGTCCTTCTTGAGTAGTCGAAATAATGGCTCGCAAGTCAGAGTGAGCTGGGCAATGAATCTGCTGATGAATTAAACCTTTCCCAGAAAACTCCGCACTGCCTTTCAGACCGTGGGTGCTCCATTTCGAGAATTGCTTTGATCTTGGATGGGTCTACCTCGATCCCTCTCTTGGTAATCAGAAATCCCAACATCTTGCCCGTTGTGACCCCAAACGTGCACTTTTGCGGGTTGAGTCTCACGTTGTACTTGCGAAGCCTTTCGAGAAACTGTCTGAGTGAAGGAAGGTAGTCCCCCTCTTCTTTTGCCTTTACAATCATGTCGTCAACATATACCTCGACCGTCTTGTGGATGAAGTCATGAAACAGGGTCGTCTGTGCTCTTTGAAAGGTACATCCAGCATTTTTCAGACCAAATGGCATCTTCACATAGCAATAAGTTCCCCATTCAGTGATGAACATTGTCTTCTCCTGGTCCTCTGGAGCCATGAAGATCTGGTTGTATCCCGCGAATCCATCAACAAACGAAAGCAAAGCATGCCCCGCAGTGTTGTCCACAAGCACGTCAATGTGTGGCAAGGGAAAATTGTCTTTGGGGCTTACTTTGTTCAAGTCCCTGAAGTCGACACAAACTCGAATTCTCCCATCTTTCTTAGGAACGGGCACAATGTTAGCAACCCATTTGGGATATTCGGCGACCCTCAAGAATCCTGCATCAATCTGCTTGGTGAC
Organism: Rhododendron kiyosumense; assembly: GCA_019656275.1. Taxonomy (NCBI): domain Eukaryota; kingdom Viridiplantae; phylum Streptophyta; class Magnoliopsida; order Ericales; family Ericaceae; genus Rhododendron; species Rhododendron kiyosumense. The sequence goes on from BPLS01032145.1 coordinate 21,741, forward strand.
CTCCTCCTTGATCTTCTGAACCCAGTCCGACCTCATTCTACGAAGCTTCTGTTTGATCGAAACAGCCCCTGGCATTAACGGGATTCAGTGCTACACTATTTCAGGATCTATACCGGGCATATCTGCGTGAGACCAAGCAAAAGCTTCGCTATATTCCTTGAGCATTTCGACTGTACCAGCGTGGTTTTCCGGGGACAGATTGGAACCAATTTGCATCATACGGGGATCATCCTCATTTTTCAAATTTATTAAAATTACTTCTTCTTTTAGAGGCTGAGAATGCCTTTCGTCTTTCCTTTCGATGAGGTAACGCAACTCGGCCAAGATGTTCCCGTCAAAGTCGATTCCTTCATCGTTGGGGTCGACACAGTTTATGTAAAAGTCAGCAAAGTAGTCATAAGTAGGATCATGCATTTCATAAAACCCAGAGGAGTTGCCAAGTACAGTTGACTCAAACTCGAAGTAAAAGCTATGACGTGGAGGGCCGAGAAGCACAAACTCCGACTCTGAACTAGACTTAGACTTGACAGACTCTGTGTCAAATTCAGATACATCGTCAATGCACATTAAACAGGGAGTAAAAATGCAGTTATTAATACTACCCTTTGCTTCGATGATAAGAGAGGTTGGATCTTTCAGAACATCCGGAGAGTCGGGCCCAAGCATCAGCACTTCAGCCTCTTCTTCTTTGCCAACCAAACCTACTTGGGAGAACAACACTTCCAAGCTCCCTTGATCAAAAGCCCCCAGCCAATCAGCTCTTCCTTTGCTATCTCCTCCTCATCGCCAGACCAGGTGTCTACAGTGAAGATCTCGAAGCCTGGCAGCCAAACTCTAGTCACTCGATCCCAGAATGGTTCGGCCTGCCCCAGATAAGCAATGCTCCTCCTTCACGGATGAAATAGCTATCAGGGTTACCAAAAGGGTTCGAGGTTTTCCCGTACCTTTCCCTAGTTTGGCCTTTTTGGTAGGGGGAGTGTATCCCAGGCCAAAGCGGCCTTCGGTAAAGGGAAAGATAGGGAACTCAGCGATCCCCTGTTGATTAATCCCGAGCCCTAGGGCAGGCATGAATGACATCCTTCCCATAATTTCGAGAGCAGCTGAGCTGATGATAAAGTCGTTGTCACGACCCAAACCCATGGTTAAAGGTCTAATGACCGGCCAGTGAGTTTACGTCACCTTAGGCCTATCCTAATAAGATAAGTTTAGGGAATTTATAAAATCCTCTGATTAAAATAATTTTCCTTAAGAAATTCAATAAACTGCAAAAGCACAATTTCAATAGTTCCACATATTCCAGTGTTCTACGTGTAAAGACAAAAATAATTGCTTAACAATACCTGCAAATAATCATAGTATAACCTGACCAGAACAAGCCGGCTACCAAAATTCGTAAATCTTCAAATCAAGTCCTCACAGCTCTATACTCACATTAGAACAGTACTACTATATACACATAGGAACTGATCACCAAAAAACTTCGGCTCCAGAGAAAAGCCAAGTCCAGCTATTGCTGCTAACCTAAAAAGTATGATTTTTGAAAAACTCCATAAGCTAAAGCTCGTGTGAAACATGGCATATCCAGTAGACACATTAAATCATGGATACAACTAACATCTTGTAAAAAGTGTAGTCATACTCTTCAGTTCCAAACATATAAAATATACCTCCTTTCAAAGATAATCAAATCTCAAGTCCATAATAAAATGAGTTCAAGTCGTTCAATAGACTTACGCTAAAAGCAATATTTCTCAGTCATCAGTCCATCAGTTCATTCGCAAAATGAAATCCAACTTTTCAGGATAAAGTAGAAAACCATCATGATATTCACAATATTACATTTCATAATACTCGTCTATTTTGCACATCTTTCATGAACAAGTTTCAACCAGAATCTAGAGGAGCGACCTTTAAAGTATAAAGGGAATGACGTCAAACCATCAGGATACCTGGTTAATATCCCCCAACCTTATAATTCCAAATCCACTTTGTCTGTTTAAAGTCCTCAAGCACGGACACATTAGAACAGTACTACTATATACACATAGGAACTGATCACCAAAAGACTTCGGCTCCAGAGAAAAGCCAAGTCCAGCTATTGCTGCTAACCTGAAAAGTATGATTTTTGAAAAACTCCATAAGCTAAAGCTCGTGTGAAACATGGCATATCCAATAGACACATTAAATCATGGATACAACTAACATCTTGTAAAAAGTGCAGTCATACTCTTCAGTTCCAAACATATAAAATATACCTCCTTTCAAAGATAATCAAATCTCAAGTCCATAATAAAATGAGTTCAAGTCTTTCAATAGACTTACGCTAAAAGCAATATTTCTCAGTCATCAGTCCATCAGTTCATTCACAGAATGAAATCCAACTTTTCAGGATAAAGTAGAAAACTATCATGATATTCACAATATCACATTTCATAATACTCGTTGATTTCGCACATCTTTCATGAACAAGTTTCAACCAGAATCTAGAGGAGCGACCTCTAAAGTATAAAGGGAATGACGTCAAACCATCAGGATACCTGGTTAATATCCCC